>OY986438.1:169608636-169908636 GCA_963920525.1 Dichetophora obliterata
ACCACGGAAGAAATTGTAAATGCACCAGCCCGAAGAAATATATATTATTTTTATATATTACGTAATATAAAAAAATTGGAATAAGTCTAAAAAAAGTTACAAAACCCCCCAAATTTTTTCTGGGTACGCGTCTGATCGTAACCTAAGAATGAGATAAAGCGACTTGAAAATAAAATTTTTGACTTTCCATGCAAATATCTCCGCTGTTCTTAAAAATATTTAATTTTAATGACGATTTTTTAGTCAGGAGTCCAATCAAGAAACTTAACAAGAATATTTCTTCATAAAATTAAAAAAAAATAAACTGGCCATTTCAGCCCTTGGAAGGACTCTGACCTAGCTTCTATTGATCAATTGTGTTGTGCGTGTTATTAAATGTTTGATCACAAATGATCGAGAACTGGACCTACGTGTTTTATGCCAATTTCGAAAGGTTTATGTTCCCAAGAAGCTTTACATGGCAATTTTTTTACTTATTAAAGAAAAATTAATTCAATTGAAAAAACTTTCTGTCTGAGCTGGAATTGAACCCGCGCTACCGCGGTTCTTTAACTTAGGGGCCACGCACTCTACCCATTAGGCTACGGCCGCCACATATTTCTTCATCGTGTTTTATAATAATTCTATCCATTCTTGTAACTACTTTCATGACCCTAAAGTAGCTATTATCTCTAGTGTTTTCTAATATTGCCACGCTCCTTTGTCTTGATAACGCCCATATTCTTGCCCATTTTTTGTCGAAATTGTGCCTACTTCGTACTAAATTTTAGTACCCTAGTGTCAATATTATTCGATATATAGTAGTTTTATAATATTGACATGCCCCTTTGTTCAATAACGCCCATTTTATTGAACGTAATTTGTCATAATTGGCCATCCGCTGTATTAAATTTCAGTGCCCTGGTGTTAATATTATTCGAGATAGAGTGTTTTTCTTATTTTGCCTCGCCGCTTTGTCGAATAACGCCCACATTCTTGACTGTAATTTTTTATAATTGTGCCTACCCCCGTACTAAATTTCAGTACCCCATTGTCAATATTATTCGAGATACAATATTATTCGTCTGCTAGTTTGTACTCTGCTCGATACTCGCTCGCACACACACACAGCAATCCTATGATTACGTGATGTTTTTCTACCAAATCTCACTATCCGCAAGCTGCGTAAAGGATCTTCGTTCCAAAAAAAAAGTCCATTTATACAATTTTGTACTAACAGTCAACGTTTTGGAAATATTTTAAGATAATTAAAAAAAAAATTTCTAAGAAAATTTCCGTTTTTAAGAAATTTTGTGTAGCAACTTGTCATTGTTGTTGTTATTATTTATCTATAATGCCTTTGTAAATGAGTTGAAAAATAGTTTGAGCGTTCCTTTCTGGCTTCTTCAAAGAGGTAAAAGACTGATTCCAAGAACTGCCTCTTGCAGTTACTTACAGTGTTGCCAAGTCAGTGCTTTTAGTTATACTTATTTCTAACGATTTTTGATGTTGCAATTTCTTAAAATTTTTTTAAAGGGATACAATAAAAAGCGCAAAATATAGTGTATTTTATTTTAGTTTAATTGCCTCGAATTATAATATATAAATTTGTAGTCCTGAATTCAAATTACTCATGTGCTTCGTTAAAAAACATGCTATTTTTACCATCAAGTCCTACAATTCGAAAATGTTTATAAAAAGCATGTCAAAGTTTTAAGGGTTTTTCTTCGGACAGTGCAATAACCTTCAAAAACAAAGTTCCAAAAAAAAATATCCCAAAGAATTTTTCATACTATACGTACATATAACAAATACCATTGTTTCCAAGGAATTGAGAATGAAAGTTCATCAAAATGAAAGTTATGGAAATGTAATAACTCTCAACGGAACATTTTGTTGCTTGTTGGCAACACTGCTTAATTGTGCGCTTTATATCCTACTTGGTATTGAGACAGTCAAGGTCAATACTTTGCGAAATGATTAAATTCAATTATCAAAACCCTGCGTCAAAGCAACTTAATTTACATTGCCATCACACAAAGGCGTTAAAACAATTATTTTTAATTAATTAAAATTTTGAGATGTCAACAAAACAATAATTTTTGCCGTTATTATGTTATTTGTACACAACCTAAATGATGAAGGGGCAATTGTGAAAGAAAGGACCTTGTTTGTGCCGCTAAGCTTGAGTAGCGAGTGCTAACATCCTGTGCAAGCAAAGGGTGTTGTAGTCGCATATTTTTAACATGGCTTTGACAAAAGCTCCTTCTTCCCGCGGTCCACCCCTCCCCCCTTTCACACTCAAATTCAAACTCAACGACAAGATGTATGAAAGTGCTTTGTAAATTTGCCAGAATATAATAAGATTATCGTTATGATTAATTGTAATAACAATCATATTTATATGGTCAATATATGTAAGCTTCAAATAAGTGCTCTTAAAATATTTTTCCTCCATTCCTACCAACACACAAGCAGGCAAATCAAGGGGCTTATACGAAACCACAGATTATATTGTTTTTGGCATTTTTAGCGCAAAATTTGAAGTTAGTAGAAATATGTGATAAAGGTCACAGAAATCACTGTTTGGCTGCCACACCAGCTTGCAAATAATGCCTTAGAATATATTGACACATCCGCATGGGTCGTCGTCCTTCGCCAGCACAGAAACGTGCTGGATGCGCTATTCTTAGCAATTTATTCGCGCTGCTATGCGAAGCTTTTTAATTTTATGAAAACAATTCTCTCGCTTTTCTTTTTATAGACAAGCTGTTTGGGTAGAGCTGGCTAGGAAAGTCCTTTATTTGCGTCCTCACACCCATTTTCAACAAGACTTCATTCAGTGTTAGCTAAAAGGTTGCAAACGACATTTTGTAGCAAAATTGTTTATATTTATTTTGTGTGTGTGTGTGTGTTCAATTTTGGCGATAAAAATATGCATACCAGCAGATGTATTCTTCTTCACCCTCCATCAATTCATCGACTTAAATATCGCTATCCACCATTCACTGTACAGCCAAAACAGTTAAAAAGTGTTTTGGGTTGGAAAAACGACAAGGACGAAGAAGATACGTGCTGGAAAATATGCTTATCTTCTATCTTATCAGTTTGTGTGCGCCGCAAATTTTGTTTTTTTATGCGTATGTGTTGCTCTTATTATAATTTGTTCTTTATTTATTAATGGCTCTAAAAATAGAAGTGCATGAATCGAGTCAAAGTCTCAGAGACAAAATATGGTGTATGTAATGAGAAATCCGCTTTTTGAATACTTTGACTCACGCTTCTGTGAGCAAATCCATACTCGAACTTTTATTAATTACAAATCGTGTTACACACAGAGGCTCATAAGCTAGGGGGTGACATTTCGGTGTTTAAACCCCCACTTTTTAGGTGTGAAGGTTAATCCAAATGTGACAAATAGAGAAAGTTATGAAAATATTTTGAAAAAAATCTTTGTTGGTCTAAAAATAATTTGTATATTTTTTTTAAGAACAACATTTTTTTTTGTAAAATTTTTTTTCTAAAATTTGGTTATGTTTTATATATTTTAATATTTTTCTAATATTTCATTTTTGTAAATATCTTTTTCAGCAATATACATATGTTTAGAAGTAAGGCTTAACATATAAAATGATATCTCTGTAAATTGAAATTGACATGACTTCGTTCATTTACAAATTTTAATAAAAAATTTAAAAATTATAGAATCTTAATTGAATTTGAATTCAATACTCATTCGATATCGTACAATCATAAAGCAATTAAAGTTGACTTCACTTAAGATAAAGTAAAAATTTTTAAACTGTATCTGACACGAAAACAGGAGTGAAAGAGAAAAGTATGTGCATTCGGGAGTCTAAAAAATTATTGAAGCTCTTGGAATGATCTATATAATTTTTAAAATTAAAGTAAATTGATAGCAGCGAACTTTTGATTCCACTAAAGATTCTTTTCGGAAAAAACAGAATACTAAAGTTTTTGAAACGGATAAGGATTTCACTCAGAAAAGCTTTGGCATATCAAATATTTTAAGAAAATGTATTAATACAGACCTTATTAACCTCCAAAAACTGTGTTATTTAAACATTTCGGAACGAAGTTTCTTTATGCAGTTTGCGAGTAGTGTGATTTGGTCAAAATATCACATAACATGCTTCGGAAGGTCAAGAGACATGATCGCCTCCATACCAGCTTACAGTGTTGTGCAAAACAATAGCAACAAAATAAGTGCGCTGCAACAAAATCGTGTATTTTTTTAATATTGGGGACACACAAAAATGATTATAGGAATCAAAGCATATGTTCACTAAGGCGCCTTAACTTGTATGGAGGAAAAAAAAGTTGTCCGGGTCACCTCCTGAAAACAAACTTTGGTTTATTTTATGATGATTCCCAAAATATTGCAACTCTAGCTTTAGCCGTTCGTGAGCTGGAATGGTTTGAAATAACCTCTAAAAATCGCGTTTTTGATTAATACTATTTATACCACACTACCTTCGGTCAAAAAAATTGTCACAAATAGTGTAAATCGATGAAATACATAGTTTTGTTTTTTTATTTTTTTTAAAATCTGCCCACACACTTAGTTATTGAGTTATTTGCAGTGATTTTTTCAATTTTTTTTAATGCAGTTTTTATAAAAATATATATAACTTCCCCATTTATAGCCTGATTTACCATTCCGTGGTATCATTGGAAAGGTACTGAATGCTGCTTTTCATTTCTGTCGTTAATTAACCCTTATAAGCACTTTTATAAAAATGCATTTTTTATCAACATGATAAAAAATTTGTGGTTATTTATTAAGTCGCTAATTAAAAGATAAAAAAAAACAATTTAGAGTTTTATCAAAGAAATAATTTTTTTTTATTCCAAATCTTTTCGTGATTCAATTTTACAGTAACGCTTGCGCGATTGAATCTTGTTTGCAATATGTGCAGGTCTGTTCTTATCAATTACCGAAACGCAGGATTGGCTTACCACATGTACAAAACGTTCCGTATTTTGTGAATGACATGGAAATTCTGAAAATTGTTTGTTAAGAAAAGCATAACAATTATTTTAAAAACTTTTCATTACCAGGAATTTTTACAATTTCATTGGAGTCGTGTAGTTCTAATAAGTATTGTTGAGTATAGAACTGGATGCATGGCAGTTCTGTATTAGCTCTTAATTCATTCCAATCTATCATATTTTTATAGGAATCACAATTTAATTGTATCTTGGGGACATTAGAGAAACGAAATGCATTTTTTTTATGAATAACTTGAACAATTAAGCGATCACAATTCAAAAACTCACATTTATATAATATAATATAACTCATTGTCAAACCTAAAAGTCATGTAAAAGTCATGAGTGACTACTTATAAGAACTGTGGTAAAATTTACTCTTAGCTGTTTTGTCTAAGTAAAATAAAGTATTTTCCTATACTTTATTCCAAAGTCCATTTAAAAAATGCATTCTTTATCTACATGATTTAATTTTATTTCTCTTATATTTGAACAAATTCAGGAATTGAGGCAAAGGCCATCACAAAAAAATGAAAATAAAATAAAATGCATTTTTATAAAAGTGCTTATAAGGGTTAATTAACGACAGAAATGAAAAGCAGCATTCAGTACCTTTCCAATGATACCACGGAATGGTAAATCAGGCTACAAATGGGGAAGTTATATATATTTTTATAAAAACTGCATTAAAAAAAATTGAAAAAATCACTGCAAATAACTCAATAACTAAGTATGTGGGCAGATTTAAAAAAAAAAAAAACAAAACTATGTATTTCATCGATTTACACTAATTGTGACAATTTTTTTGACCGAAGGTAGTGTGGTATAAATAGTATTAATCAAAAACGCAATTTTTAGAGGTTATTTTAAACCATTCCAGCTCACGAACGGCTAAAGCTAGAGTTGCAATATTTTGGGAATCATCATAAAATAAACCAAAGTTTGTTTTCAGGAGGTGACCCGGACCACTTTTTTTTTTGAGGCGCCTTAATGTTCACATATAAAACAAGTCAAATTCAAATTTGGTTTTGTTTTTTTAATTTAATTTCAAATTAATGTGGCTACATTAAATTTGTCTGAGAGCAAAACAAAAGCAACAAAACTTGAAAAATTTAAAAAGAGAACAGAAGTTCCAAGAAATACCGGTAAAAGTTCCGTTATTGTAAAATACGTGTTGTTTGTAAGTCATAAACATTTAAGTTTAGTTTTGTTTTTGCGCTAGTTGTGACATTGACTGTTCCATTTATAATGGCACGTTTTAAATACTGTGAAGCTCTTAAATTGCAAAGTATTTCCGAATCTAAAAACGGAAATTCACAAATATCTAACGTGGAACAGTTTGATATAAATCAGTCAATAGTTTTCAGATTAATAAAGAAATATACTTTCACAAAAGACGTAACAACGGTACAATAAAGAGGGCGGCCGCGGAAGACATCGTTGCGTGATTACAGGAACATTTGTGGCGTGTTCAAACGAAATAGATTTAGAACATTTGTGATGGATATCTAAATCACTTGATTTAGATATCCATCACAGCACTGTTCAAAGACGAGCCGTTGAAAACGATTTCAGAAGTTACAGATCGGCAAAGAAACCTTTGCTCTCAGCTAAGTATAAAAAACATGGTTAGGTGTTATAATTTAAACAATTCTGTCTGAAATTGTGACAACAAGTTGCAATTTATTGTTTTTAGACTCAGTCTTGCAAAAAAGAACCTAAACTGGACCATTCAAAAATCGAAAACCGTTTATTTAGCGATGAATCAAAGTTCAACTTGATAAATTGAAATGGGATGTGCACGGTACGGCGCCACCTAGGTACACGACTTGAGGGCCGAAACTGCAAAATAAATTTTAAGCACGGAGGCGGTGGCATTATGGTCTGCACTTGTTTTTCCTATAATGAAGTTGAACCATTTCAAAAATCGATCGAATTATGGATCGATTTGTTTATAATGACATATTAGAAAGCAAGATGCAACCACATTCAGAGTGGAATATGTCGCTTCAGTGAACGTTTCAACCCGACAACGACCCGAAGCACAATTCAAAGCTCATCAAAGATTACATTAGAGGCAATGGGATTCAAGTCCTTGATTGGCCGGCACAGTCACAATGATTTGAATCCCATTGAAAATCTTTTTGGGATTTTGAAGGTAAAAGTTTCTGGTCAAAGGTTTTCCAATAAGACTGCACTGTATGAAGCCCTGAAACTTAATTGGGAACATATACCTACTACCAGCATATCTAATTTAATAGAGTCGATGTCGCTCTGATGTGCAGCGGTTATCAAGAATAATGAATCTTACACCAAATATTAATTATGTTGCTTTTGTTTTGCTCTCAGACAAACTGAATGAAATCACATTAATTTTAAATTTAATAAAGAAAACCAAACCAAATGTGAATATGATTTGTTTTTAATATGATGTATGAATATATGCTTTGGTTCCTTAATCATTTTTGTGTGCACCTAATATTTAAAAAGATAAACGATTTTGTAGCAGCGTACCGATTTTGTTGCTATTCTTTTGCGCAACACTGTATATCTTTTATCTATAAGAATGTCTTAGGACGGCATGTCTGCCAAATGAGCTACCCTAGCAGCAATGCTTTATACCATGAGATGCATGCTGCATTTCTGCTTCGGCAGTTTATTTGGCTGATATGCTGTCCCAGGACTTGTCTATTTGGGAGAAAAAAAGATATAAACGGGTATGGAGGCTAGCATGTCTGCTGAACTTCCAACGCATGTTGCCGGCAGACTGTATGTCTTGTGCAGGGCTTTTTGTGCAACTAAATTATTAGTTATTAAATTATTAATTGAAAATATATTAAACATATTATACATATAATAGTTTAAATTTTAAACTTTAAAATATAATATTCAAGAGCTGCTCTTATATTTTAAAACATGAACTGTGGAGCTTAAATTGCAATTTGGTTAAATTTCCGTATTTTGCGACATCAACAAAATAACGAAAAACTTCAACTGCAAAATAGTGAATTTTGGTTAATTCCTTTTCTGTTTTTTTCTTATTATTTGGTATTACAATTTTCAAAGCCATTGCTTTTATTTATGATTTTAAAGTGTTCCGAGAATGCAAAAATATAAAAAATTAACTTCTTTTGCAAAAAAAAAAGAAGGCACCTCATTATTTTTTCCTTAAATTTTAGTCAAATTTCTGTGACCAGAGGGTTTTAATAAAGAATAAATTACAATTCCAAATTGACTTCGTTGGGAGGAACGAAAATGCTATTATATCAATTTAATTATATTTAATTTTCAGTTCCATTTTCTCTCTCAAAAGAAATTTTAATAGAAATAACCTTGAATTAATTTTTACCAAAATATTTTTAAAAAAAACTCTCAATAAGGATTTTATGATTGAAAAATTTGGGAAAAAATAAAAAAATATTTTTTTTTCTCAAAAGGATATGGGCAAATAAGCCCTTAACAAATCCTAATATAATTTTTTTTTTAATATATTAAAGAACCAAGGCATGCGCCATATACAAACAAGGATTGGTCTTTGACCTGAGCGGAAAAGGATTGATTATTTAGAGGAATTGATTGGAACCATACGTGAATTATTGATTAGGCGAAAAAGCTTTTACCGGAGGCTAGTGTTATGCCTTAACCTCGGACAGTATTTCCAGCCCTTAGTGTTTTTCTAGTCCTATAATTCCACATTTTTCACAATTTTGTTGTGGATTATGAGTTTTCCATAATTCTTAAATGTAGGAAAGAACAAAGAAAGTAAAAAAACGTAAAAGAAAGTAAAGTAATTAAAGGCAATCCTAACTTTAAAACATAATCCTAGGTTAATGAAAGTTTATAATGAAACACGACTCTGAGAGAAGTTCCAAGTTACGGGGATGCTTCAATTTTGAGAAATGAACAATAAAAGTTAAGTTGTGCCAGTTGAATACAAGTTTTTACTATGAACTCTATTAGTGGATTTTTTCCAATATATTGGACACGTCAGACAGTAATTTTTATTTTAATTTTGCAACGCTTTTTGTTAAATAAATTCGTTTGGTTCTAGGAAAAAAAGATAAATCAACGTGACAAAAATAAATTTAGAGAGATATTTGACCTTTAAGTCAGTTAGATTTTCGATTTTGTCCCGAAGAAAAGCAAACAATTTTTTATTGGCCTATTTTATAAGAAAAAAATCAACCGGACAAAAATGAAATGTATGTTTTTTTATGGATTAAATGATAATAATATTTACAGCCCTATTCTATGAAAGTAACAATTGTTACCCAGTACTTTTTGTAATTCAAAACAAAATTTTAAGCTCAAAAATAATAAATTTTTTATGGAAATCGTCACTATCTCAAAAGTAGGTGACACTTTTTATCAAAATTTTTTATTTTTGAGCTTCAACTTTTGTTTTTAAATCAAAAACTTATAACAAACACATAGCAATTTTAAAAATACTGGGTAGCAATTGTTACTTTGCCAGAATAGGGCAGTAAGAGGGTTTAAAAAACAAAGATCTAAAGGGTTGAAAAAACTTCCAGGGATTAAAAAAAAATTTTCGGCGAACAGGAGCAAAATAATTTTTTCTTTGTACAAGCTTGCAAAACGTAAGTAGGCAGGTAAAATTCAAAGGCATGTTATATCATCTTTTAAGGATCTAAATGATAGGAATATTATCTCAAAAATTATTTTGTTCTTAGTTTATCCTAGCCATTGAAAGGGTTAATATCTAATATCTCCAGACACTTACATCCCTATTCTGGCCAAATGACAATTGTTACCCAGTATTTTTATTATTTCTATGTGTTTGTTGTAATCTTTTTATTTCAAAACGAAATTTGAGGTCAAAAATAATAAATTTTAATAAAAATTGTCACCTGCTTTGCTGGTAGTGACAATATTCATTAAATAATTTTGTTGTTAGAGCTTCAAATTTTGTTTTGAAATCACAAAACTACAACAAACACATAGAAATTTTAAAAATACTGGGTAATAATTGCCACTTTGCCAGAATACGGCTGTTAAAATACGAAATAAATATAAGTGGTAAATTTATTTTGCCAATTTTTTGTTGTGTTCTAAGTTATTCTTAAGATTTTTTTTTTATTATAATTTTTTATTTTGTTTCTTATTATTTTTATTTTTTTGAGATTTTTAAATTAATTTAAAACTCTAATATAACTGACTCAATTTAGCCAACTTTTGTCGTTCATTACATAAAACTGAAACAGTACCTCAACAAGAAACTTCACTTAGAGCTGTGTTTCTTTTTAAACTTTCATTGTAATTTAAAAAATTTAAAAAAACAATTAATGTTAGCTTAAAATGTAAGTGATTTCTTAAAAATATAACATATAAGCTCCAATAAATTTTTGTAATCTATACTGCCCCCACCATGAAAAATTCTGGCTACACGCCTGGTGTATATCTTTATCTTTTGTTTGTCCCACAAAGAAAAAATTTCATTAGTAAATTGTAATAAAATTAGCGCGATTTAAAGACTTATCTAAGGACGTCCGCAGGATTTTCTGTAAGGGGGGGTGCGATGTTTATATAGAAAGTTTACGTAAAGTACTTGGTAACGTAGAATTTCCTTAAATGCCACAAAATATAATACCTACAATGCCATTAAATTTTGCAAATAAATTTTCCCAATATTTATCACTGTAAAAACAAGTGTGTTATAGTTAGTGTCCGACCGAAACCGGAATTTTGGGCAAAACCGAAACCGAATATTCTGCCATTTTATAATATTCGGCCGAAACCTAAACCGAAACTGGTTATTAATATGAAAATTTAAGTTTTTACAAATGATTATTTTTATTAAAAGAAAACAAAAGTACTACTAGTGCAAAACAAGTATTATTTAAATATTGAAGTTTATAATAATCAATTGCAGTTTACTATAATAATAAATGAGATAATTTTTTATTTTATTTTTTATTACACACCTTTTCATACACACTCAAAATAGTATGCACCTACAATGTACATTTTTCTAGAACTACAAAGCAAAGTATTTCTATTTTTCTTAAAGGTTTAGTATTATAAAAATAGAAATATGTATGCATTTCGTTTTCTTTTCCTTTATTCCACACACACACAATTCGTTCGGAAGTTTAATTATCAATTAAACTAAAGTCCATATAATCTGCAAAAAAAAATTCAAAATTATAGTTGTCGCTTTTCCTGAAATTTTCCGAAATTTTTACCAAAAGTTTCGGCTAGTTTCGGTTTTTCGGCCATATTGAGGTCGAATAACCAAAACCAGCCGAAACTGCCAAAAAGGGCCGAAACTGGCCGTAACCGAAACCGAAACCGAATATTCGGTCGGACACTAGTTATAGTTTGGCCAGAAAATAATAATACACAAAAAGGGCTACAAAAAATGTTCACTATATGTACCATTTTCTTAATATGAATTGTAAAAAATTAAAATTTTGTTTTTTTTTTTTGTAAATTTTTTCATAAATCAAAAACTATTGATCTTTTGGAAAAAAAAATTATGTTCATCAAATATAGCCATTCATTTAACAATAGAAACATCATTTTAAAAATTCGATAATGTTCCACTTTTAATGTTTTCGCTTTTAAAAAACGGTCATGGACAATTATAAAATGAAGCTAGCGAGATCATTGAACTTAAATATTTATCTAGAAAATAAAAAGTTATTGACCGATATCGAAACTAGCCTCAGTATCCAAACTCTTTGAATCCATCGCAAAAGAAACAATATACTTTTATGCTGTGAAATGCATAATAACTCATGCCCAACACGTTTTTGTATCAAGTCGATCGATCAACTGTAACAAACCTCACTTTATTTTCCGAATATTGTATTCCGAATATAATATTAAGAAAAAATATATTCAATTCAAGAAACATTTGCTTAAAAGTCTAGAAATTTGTTTTTATATTCAAGTCTGATATTTGCTTGAAGAAAAAATTTGCTTGATTGAAGTAATAGAAGAAATTCATTTTCCGCCATATAACATAATATCTAACACATTTGTATAGGCTTTTAAGCTTTTTTGAATGTTGAAATTAAATAAATAATAAATAATAAAATAATAAACAACTTGCTGAAAACAACAATAATTTAATTGATTTGAGAAATTTGTTTTGTTTGTATTAACAACAATTTGCTTGATTCAAGTTTACAATTGTGTTAATGCTAGAATGTTTGCCTGATATTCGAAAATAAATTTTCTTATTAAGAGCAGAATGTGCTCGATCAATAAAACAATTTGCTAAAAACGCGTATAATTTGTTCAATTTGAGAGATTGAGAATTTTCCTTGAATTGAAAGGAATTCGCTTTATCCAAATAAGCAATTTTCTCAATACTAGAACACTTAGATTGTTCTTTTTCTTATAGAGAAGAATTCGCTTGATTCAACTAGTTATTGTCTGAAAATTAGAAAGTTTTGTTTGATATCTAAGATAATTTAATATCTTGTATCTGAAAATAGTAAAAAGCTAGCTACATTGTGTTTTTAAATTCAATAAAAACTTGTAATATTTCAACAATATTTTATTTAACTATGTTTTTCATTAATTTTCTTAAATCTTTATATATAAAATTATTCTGTACATGGCTTTGTCACTGAACTCCTCCTAAATGGGTAGACCGATTTTGATGAAATTTGGTGTGTGTGTGTGTGCGTCTGGGTCTGTAGATGGTTTAGGTATAAATTTTGACCCGGAAGGTGGCGATGTTGTTGCTGTGGAAGTGTTTAAAGGGGTATTTGAGAGTATAACTCAGAAACGAATTCAAAAATTGTCATGATTCTTTCACTACACCATTACTTTACAAATAATTGCAAACAAAATTACAAAAATACAAAATGAATACAGATAAAAAAAAATTTTAATTTTTATGATGTAAGGCTTGATTTTTTTGATCGTATAAAATATTTTATAAATTTTTACGATAGAAACTTTGAATCAACTACAAGTTTCACAAGTTTCACAAAAACAGGCCAAAGGATTAAAAAACGATAAATGCCAATAAATCCAGCGTCCTTAAATTATGCTGAAATGATATGTCTCTAGCTTGTTTAATATTTGGACATGCACAGTGTTATCATTGACAGTGGCAATTAAATTCACACGCATCTAAAAAAATTAGGCTTCTTGGATAGACATATATCTAAATTTCAGGGTAGACTCAATAAACCAAGTATGCAGTTATTTTATGTTTTACCAGGTCTACAACCTGCACTATGTCATATGACAAGTTTTCAGATTTTTTCCCATTTTTTTAAAGCGTGTAATAATTATTGAATTTTTTTAAAATACCTTCAGATTTAATTTTTATTAAATTGCATTTTTCTTATATTTTTGTATAAACTGTGCCGAAAATATAGTAGGGCTATTCACGATCTCTTTGCAAATGCACATTTTTTGCTTTTACAAAAACAAAAAACATTGATATGCATTTACAACATTCATGCATTTGCTATGACAAGAGGTTGTTGCATATGCAAATACAATAATATTACATCACGCTACTGTGAATGGATTCGTTCATTTTGCATTGAACACCACCACCGATATTTTTTGAACACCGCTGATTGAAAAGTTTGATTTATAATAAAAGAAAGAAGTGGTAAAGAAATTAAGGTAGTTTTAGAAAAAAAAATTAAAACGGAAAATACCAACAAAAATAGACAGAGGAAGAAATTCGAAACAACATTCCAATCCTGTTTATACTAAAGAATCCATTGTACTGTAAAATAACTAAATACTTATTTGTATTAATTTTCTCTACAATAAAGTAATAATAGTAATAGTGTGCTCACAAAAATCCACCCTTGCAAAAGGGCATTTACAACGATGCAACAAGATCGTGAATTACCCTAGTATTTCATTGAAGTCTGTAAGACCTTCAGTTCATTGACTTAAATAAAAAAATAATAATAAAATTTTCGATGCTATGCCTTTTCGACCTAAATATTTTATAGCAAATAGGTCCAAAACTCATTGAATAGTACCTAAAAAATTTGTGCTGAAGAGCTGTTGTTACAGCATACATTTACAGAATAAAAAAATTATTTCTTTAAAAGACTGTCTGTATATCTTTTATAATTCTACTTTAACTATCTTACTTGTAACGACTTTTAATTCAACTAAGTTTTTTCTCAAGTAACCGCTTACCATTTAGGCCATCAGTATGCCAAATGCTGCAACAAATTCTGGATAATGTGTTGCTATTCGTAGCTATTGTTGTATTGTTAACTGCTTAATACAATTATCACTTGATAATGATAACGGTGTTATATATTTACATATATTTTGCTTTATACATGTATTGAATAAAATCGATACATATTTTAGCTGCGTTATGAATATTGTATTATTATTTGCTCAATATTGAAATTATTTTCTTAAGTTTCGAAAACGAATGCTGGTAAATAATTAACATATTTTCGAGCTTTCACTGTATTAACTACTTTGCGCCATTGAAAATATGCTTAACAATAATATGATATTTGAACACTTTTAAAGATATTCACCATGTTTTTTTTAGTGGTAGTAGTATTTAAAATACTATACTTGCACACTTTTTGTTAAAATTGGTTTTTATTATCGTAAACCATTTTTTTTTAATTGTTTCGTTGTTATGCCTTTCAGCCACCTGTTGATTAATTTGGGTACATTTTCAATATTTATCTTTGATAAACACATTTGTATCTTGAGCGTAGCCTAAATTCCATATAGTATTTATTTTGAGGTTTTCATATCTACTCTAATATGGTTTAATTTTCACAATAACAACAAATTATGACACATTCGCGCGATTTTTATTATTATTATTGTTAATATATTTTGCAAATCCGTCCAAATCACTTAACACGCCAACTGCAACTAAAGAGCACCATGGTGCCAACAAGGTTCGTAGCTCGGTGGTGTGCTTCCTCCATAGATTTACATATATTACGTTTGTATTTTTGTTTTTTGCTAAGCTAAAAATGCTCGCCTTACGATTGGTAAATGTGTGAAAAATACACTCAAATAAAAAAAAAACAAAAACAACTCAAATAAGTTCGTTACGAAATTTAAAACGAAATTCAAAAATGAAAAGTAATAAGGCAAGAATTGCCTCTTTATGGTAATAAGACTTCGGTTTAACCAAAAAATTATGTCAATATTGAAGTTTAAGGATCGGTAAGGTTTTGTTGTTAAAAACACAGAGAAAATATAATTGGGAAGAGAAATTATTGTTCCACATTATATTAAAATGAGAACAATTACTTACTTTACGATTCGCAGAAATATTTATTAAATAAAATTATCCATTTTACATTGACCTTAAAGGTCCTAAAAATAATTTGCTGTAGTCACAAAAAAAAATTGTTTTTCTTTATTAAAGCCTGTAATTGACTTTATACAGAGTTTTTATTGTTGTTAGCTGCTTGCCTCACTAATACTACGTTTACATTGGACCAAATAATTCATTTGAAATAAGTCATTCAAAAGTGTTTACTGTTGTAGTATAGTGTAAGCGCCCTAATCATAGCATCCCTGTTTCGATAACTCAACTTTAAAGCCAAAAGGTGAGTTTTCAAACCAGAGATGCTATGATTAGGGCGCTTACACGATGGGCGTTTACACGATGGGCGTTTACTCGAAGGGCGTTTATACATCATCAGTGATGGTCCATAGCAATATAGAAATAAAAAAATGTTTTTTCTAATGGTGGTTTTATCTTCGAATTTTGTAGTATTGAGAAGCTTTTTTGGAACTATACCGAAAGTGGGCACAGTAAAGGAGCTCCTGATGGTGTTGGTGCCGTATTAAAAAGGACTGCGGATCGCTTAGTTGCTGAAGGTAGAGACATTACCGGTTTTGAAGATTTCTTTAGCGCCGTTGAAAACAACTGTTCTGGAATAGAATTGTTTGTTGAAGATACTTTTAAAATTGACCAAAAAATAATTGGTCGTTATATTGTACCGTTTAAACTAGGGGTGTCCAAAGTCGCCCGTATTTTGACCATACGGGCGTTCTTCCTGCCCGCAGCAAGCAGCACGGGCGACAGCATATGCTGGATGAATTCAGGGGTAAAAGGAACGAGGGAAATGCACGAAGAGAATGAGAAAGAGCGTAAGAAAAAGCGCCATTTTTATCGTGATCAGTGTTGCCAGAAAAATGTTGAGCCTGTAGTTAAAATAAGTAACAAAAGTATGTAAAAAGAGCTAACCATTTTTTTTTAACTAAAAAAAAATAGTTTAAACTAAACACAAATGCTATATTAAATCAGTTTTCCAGATGAATCAGTTTATTAATCATATTGATATGCAATGTATTGCTGCATAAAAAATTATTGGAAACTCTCTTTGTTGTTTCTTTGGAAAGATTCGTTAGAACAATTAATTGTTCTAACTTTGACCTTAAGCTCAATAAACGATTTTAAACTATCAAACAACTAGAATTTGTATTTAAAATCAAGTATGATTTAAACTATCAAACATTTAGAATTTGTATTTAAATCATATAAAGTCAACATTAAAAACTATCTTTATTCAATTTTATATACACAAAATTAAAAAAAATTAATAAAATTGTATGTATATTAAGTTGAATAAAGATATTTTTGATATTTATTTTTTTAATTTTCAAATATAGTTTAATACTGCATTTTCTTAACAAAAAAAAGTAGTATCTAAAACTAGCTCTAAAAAAAAAAACTTAAAAAGTTAGCTAAGAGATAAAACACAATGGCCCACAACCATAGTCAAAATAAAAGTCGACTCTAAATTTAATATAAGCATTTTTGACAGTTTTTTAATATAATATGTTGTCAAAAAGATTGCACTAAATTTAGAGTCGACTTTTATTTTGACTATGATTATGGGCCAATTTTCTTAAAAATATGCTGAATCTAGCTATAAAATAGCTGAACGGGCAGCACTGATGGTGAGTGTGAGAGTCCGATTTACAAAAGTCATAATGGAGCATGATACAAAGAACTACAGATAAAGTATTGCGCATGTCCGCCATATTTGCTGTGACGTGCAAGGTGCTCATTGGTTGCAACGTAGTTACAATTTTTTCATAGGGTGCAAAGATTTTAAAATGCCTACATTTTCTTATGAAAACTTGCTTTACTGCAATGAAATAAATATTGTTAAATAAAGCACATGTCCAAGAAAAAGTTAATATAGTTTTTAGTACTGGTTGTTAAAAAAAATTGCATATTTTGTAGGGGTGTTTTTTCCCCTTTTTACCGATTTACACAAAAAGCAGCTACGTTACTTGATGTGCTTGACAGAATTTTGACTGTTTGTTCATTTTCATTTTGCTATCTTCGTCTCTTATTGACATTTTTTTTTAATGTATTCATAAAGTGTCACATTTCACGAGCACCGATGACGAGGTGCACAGTAAATGTTGTTCGTTGCGCCGGGAATACTTTATCTGTAGTTCTTTGTATCATGATAGTGGAGTTCATTAATGTATTCAGGGTTACCACATTTTTATTATTAAATACTTTATAAATTTAAGCTAAATATCTTCTAAAAGTTATAAAATTATCTTATAACTGACAGTTAGTGTGTAAAACCAAATTGAATTTAATAATACTGTAGTTTTAAAATTGCTTTTTTTTACATTCCTAATTTACTTCAAGTAAAACCATGATTTCACAATCAATTTTTTTAAGCAAGGAAAGTTAGAAGCTTACCTTACATATACAGCTGTGGTCAAAACAATAGCAGTACTATTTTATTCACACATGTTTGTATAAACAATACTTGTCTACAAATTTCGGATCCGGTAAGCCCATTATCGTTCCTATATGTACTTTTATCGCTGGTTCGAAACCTGTCATCAGTTTCCTCCTATATTGTAAAATTTTCATAAAATAAAAAATAATATTTTGTATTTTAGAAAAATTATCAAATTTTCCATCAATACATCAACCACTATCGTGTCATGTGTTGTAGCAGAACAAAAATTTTGAAATTATCAAACGAAATATCAACAAATTTTGTATCTTTTGTTTTAGCGGAGCTGTAATCGTCCAAATTTAAAATGTCTGTTTTTCATGTAAAAATACACTTAATCAACAGGTTTTTTCTAATTTCTAATTTTGGATGATAACAGCTCTGCTAAAATAAAAGATACAAAATTTATTGATATTTCGTTGGGTAATCTGAAAATTTTAGCTCCGCTACAGTAAATAATACGAAAATGGTTGATAGATTAATGGAAAAGTTGATATTTTTTTTTTATTTATTTATTTGGCAAAGCAAGGCACTATACTTATTCTAACAGGTTGTTTTTTTATTTATTTTTTTTCCTCACCCCTTACCTTGTTTTGGTGTACAAAGACATGCTAATCGAAGTGGGCGTAATCCGCCCACCTGAACGACATGAATTTAAGAACACGTCAAACAGAAAAGGAGATAAGAAAAGAAAAGAAAAAGAAGGATCTTATAACTAACATATTTTATACAAAGTAATAGAAAATATGACTATTAAGCTACTGTACTATCTTAAAAACAGAAGGAGCTTATTACTTACATATTTTATACAAAGTAGTTGAAAATATGGCTATTAAGCTACTGTGCTATCTTATAATTAATAGGGAACAGTTAAAGAGGTATGGATGGTGTTTGGTGATCGTGATAAGGATAGATGCTTAGGGTGGAAAGAGGTGATTGGAGAGGTTACGCTTGAACATGTATTTAGACATAGGTTTAAGGTAGTGCTCGCTGATAGTATTAAATATCATACAACATCTATTAATTGGTTCTTTGAAAGCGTAAGTAGTGTGGTGCTGTGACTCACATAGAAATCTTGTGTGCCTAGTTCTCCTTATTGGGTCATTAATTGTTACTTTGTTGGAAATATATTCGCTGTCAATGTTTCGGGCAATGACATCAAATATAAAACATGAACACAGTAGCGATCTTCTTGTTGACAACGGCATTAAGTTAATGGCTTTCAGTCTGTGCACATATGGTGGCAGGTTTCTATAGTCCCGAGGGTTGTACGTGTCTCTCAAGGCAAAAAGTAAGAATTGTTTTTGGATAGTTTCTATTCTATCACTATGCACTGCAAAACTTGGGTTCCATACTGTGCAACAATATTCAAGAATGGGACGCACTAGTGTGCAATATAGGGTTTTAGTTACCGAGACGTTCTTGAATTCATTTGCACGTCTTTTAATGAATCCGAGAAGCTTGTTTGCCCTGGATGTGATATGATCGAGGTGAAGATTAAAGCGCAGCCTAGAATCTAGGATAACCCCAAGATCTGCAATGTGATTGATCCTTTTTAGTTCAACCCAATTTAGCTCAAAACTACTGTAAAGCATTTCTTTTTTACGGGAATAACTTATAACATAGCATTTATTTTCATTAAGAAAAAGCTTATTTTGATTACACCAGTTTTCCAGGGATACGAGTTTACTCTGTAAGAAAACTGTATCCACATCTGATTTAATGACATAATACATTTTTAAGTCGTCTGCGTATAAGAGATGTGGGATATCATACAAAACTTCAGATATATCTGCAATAAATATGTTAAAGAGGAGTGGACCGAGGTGACTTCCTTGGGGTACGCCTGATGAGACAATAATCTTATTAGATAGAGTACCCTGAAATTTAACATGTTGGGATCTTCCACTAAGATAAGATATAAGCCAATTCAACAAAGAACCTGATATACCGAATTTTTCTAATTTTTTAGTTAATATTACGTGATCAACTCGATCAAATGCTTTACTAAAATCGGTATATATAGAATCTATCTGATGACCTTTTTCCATGTTCTTAAGAACATCTGAAACCATTATTGTGAGGTTTGTTGTGGTTGATCGTCCTTTGCGGAATCCGTGTTGTTGTTCATTTAAGTGTGGATTAACTATTTCAGTGAGCTTAGAACATATTATTTTTTCAAAAAGCTTAGGAATAGTTGACAATAAGGCAATGCCTCTATAGTTTTCGATCGCTCTCTTATCGCTATTCTTATAAATTGGTGTTAGATGAGATGACTTCCAAAAAGATGGAAAAACACCTATTTCCAAAGACTTATTAAACATAATATGTAATGGTGTAATTAATTAAGCTAGGCACTGAACAAGGAGAATTGGTGGAATAAGGTCCGGACCGGGAGACTTGTAGGGATCTAATTCATTTATAGAATTAATTATGTCCTCTTGTGTAATATTGACTGTGCAAACCAAAGGGGACGTGTTGGGATACAGTAACGGCGTAAGAATTGGGGTTGAAGGAGGCAGAAATACTTCTTTAAAATGATCTGCAAAGAGATTACAGATCACTTGTGGGTTAGAAGAAGAAACATTACCTTTAAACATGGTTGTAGGATATCCGGCCGATTTACGCTTGACGTTTACAAAGTCGAAAAATTATTTAGGGTCGTTAATAATTCTTTCACCAATCAAGTTGGTGTAAAGTTTATATGCTTCTTCAGACTTTTTTGAAAACTCTTTAGACAGCTCTGCGTATCTTGCCTTTACTTCATCACTAACAATGACGGTGTTTTTAACGATTTTGTAGAGACTATTTCTTTGATTTCTGAGTTGCCTAAGATTGGGATCAAGCCACGGTTCAGATAGTTTATTTCGTTTTTTTATTTTTGGAACAAAAGTATTTCTTCTAAAATAGAAAATATTCTTTTTTATTTTATGGTTAGTAGTTTAGATTCTATTTAAATAATACTAAACAAGTGCCAAAAACGTAAAACACCCTGCATCTTGAAAATGTTACAATATCGGAGAAAACTGTGTACAAATTTGGAACGAGTATTGAAAGTACATCTAGGAATGATAATCGGTTTACCGGATCGAAAATTTGTAGGCTAGTATTATTTATCTAAACATGTTTGAATATAAGGGCACTGCTATTATTTTGACCGCAACTGTATATATATATGCTTCTATGTAGAAATTTACTGTGAAAACGAGTCTGTGAAAAAACAGTTGCATGGTAACCCTAGTATGAGCGCCTGCATTGCGAAAATTATAATTGCGCTCATTGTGCTCAGAGCCGCCTAAAATAAATGTTGTATCCTCAGTGATATAAAAAACTGGGCGTTTTATAACTTTAATCGTAAATACTGTGCAAATTATCCAGTTACCGTTTTTTGTATGCATTTTGTTATAAAAAACCAAACATTTTAGTAATATTTTGACTGTTAAAATTTTGAGGAAAAAATATATATCTTTTTTGTTTTTTATTTTACGCAAAAATAAAATTTTAAATTTGCCTGATATTCTACAATGTGAGAGGTTCTAATGGTACCTACGAAAAAGGGTTATACAATTCAATCAATATTCGCCACATAACTGATATTTTGGCTTATATTTTATCTTTGAACGTTCATTATTAAAGGCTGTACGTTTATCCCAAAGTTTAAACAAAAACAAGAAAACAAATTTGAGCTGTAATACGTAATTATACGTCAAAGCAACATCACTTTTTGTAGCTATAAGCAACATCACTTTTTGTAGCTATGTTAAATAGTAAAACCCTGTTAAGGAAAAATCATCTTAATTTGCAGAATATGCAACACTGCTTTTTCATTACAGCATGCTCTCACTCTCACGGGTTCTGTACATCTATGTACTCTCTTAATCCGCTCCTCTTTCCGCTTCACCCCCGAAATCATCAGGTAGATGACAAAGTGCACTGCCTGCCCTCCTTGGCGCAGGGCGACGGGCAAGAATTCTGAACGGCCCTAGTTTAAAGGATCAACTGAAGTGCATCAAGTCTCTTGGAACATAACTGCACCCAATATTTTGAATTTTCGCAGACTCAGCTGCGTGACATGTGAAGCCGGTCTTAATTGCACCCCCTGTGGGCTGGGAAATATAATCCTACGATTGGGTATATATTTGCATTTCATTGCCTTATACGTTTTTTTAATTCTAGTAAAAGATGAGTGAAGGACTTCACCGCAAGAAACTGAGCCAATAATAATAATAGCATCTTCTTTGTCTCCAGCAATTATAGAGATTTCTACTCCTCCTGGTCTGTCACTGCTCAGGATTAAATATCAGGAGTGTTATTTGGAGAGTGAAGATGAGACCGATACTTCGGCAGATGTTGAAGTTGGAAAATTTTTGTTGATGGAATTGCCACAGAATTCCAACATTCACTATGTAGGACAAATAGTCCAAAATTTATATGAGAAAATTCAAGTTAACTTTATGAGAAAAAGCTCTTTGAGAACCACCACAATTCCTCTATTTATCTGGCCTCCCGAAAAAGATGAGTTGAAAGTTAAAATTACAGATATAATTATGGCCCTCAATGATCCTGTCATACACAGACGGGGAACCCACGAATTCCGTACATCCTTTAAAGGAGTTACAGTCAAATAAGACTTGCTAAGATATACTTAATTACTTCACTCAACGAGTTATTTTTGTATTTTTTGTTATTTTTTTGTTTTATTTTATTTTTAGTGCCAATTTCCACTATAGTATATATATATATTTTATTAGTATTGTTTTTTTGTTATGATCTCTTTAACCTTTTTATTTGTTTAACTATGTTTATTTGTATGTAATCTGCACCTCCATGGAACTTGAAGTCACCTCCATGAACATACAATCACCTCCATGGAGCATAAAACCACCTCCATGGACATAATTCAAATAAAAGTGCTATAATCAATAAATTAAAGTGTTTGATCTATCCCATACCCCCAACTCAATTGCAATTGTTAATATTCAAGTAAATAACTATTCAAATAAAACTAAAAATAAAATAAATAAATAAAAAATTAAATATTTAAAACAAAAATAATTCTTTTGACCTGTTGAATATATGAACGATAATAAAGAATGACCCATATACATTATAATCAGTGTCTTAAGAAGAGAAAAAGTTTAATATTGCCGGAATCTAGCGAATTCTTGACCAATTTCGATGTTCTTGGATTCAATAAAAAGGATTTTTTACGTGCAACTAGTTTTTGGGAGAAAACTAATGTCTTTAATGGAAAATTATTTGAATAAAATTGATCGAAACACCTATTTTTTTTTTGTAAATTAAAGAAAAATACAAGAATATGCCTTGCTACGTGCTTCATTTTGCATTTTATCGGATTTATTTTTACATAGCCTTATTTAAAGTTAAATTCTACTGCAAAAAAGTGCATTTTATTTTTCATTTCCAATAAAACACATGACTGTAAAAATTCAATGAATGTCACCACAACAAAATTCGAACACTTCAACTTTAAAAATAAATAAAAAAAAAATTGTGACGACATTGAGAGTTCAGACCAGGAGCGATGGACTCTAAACATGTCCCTTTTTAAGAATTTGTATAGAGTTTGGTTGTGCTTTTTTGTTCGGTCAATTTTGACACACTGTGTTGTTATAAATGATTAATCGTCAAAATATATTCCATATGTGTTTTTGTTTGGGCAACACACTATTCAAGACGGTTTAAGTCGTTCATAACTCCAAAATGACCTTAAAATGATTTGCACGTTATCTAAAGGTCAAATTTTTTGGGTCTTAAGGTATTTTTGTTTTCATTAGGAAAGGAACTTTAAGGAAATGGACGCGCACCAACGAAAACGAGACCTATAATTTTTCTCATATAGTTTTGAAATGGTCTAATATATCTCTATATTACTACGCAAACAAAAAAATTGTAGTACCATTTTATCTGTATTTTATGTATTCACATAAATCTTACATCGTTGGAAAGGTATTTTTGAGTACATTTACAGAATATAATTTTTATTCCAATAAGTTGTCACTAAGATAGGTAAAACTAAGCATATGTAAAAACCTTTTTTTTCCAATGGGACAGTGCAAACCAATAGCAACACAGCTCTGTTGAACATCGTTGCTGTAACATACGTGAGAGAAAAGAGAGTGACTCAGAACACTTTAACAGAGCTGTGTGCAAGGTTGCCAGTAATGTGGGAAAAATCCCATTCGTGGTAATTTTTAATTGGTCTTGGGAATTTTTTTTGTGGGAATTCCCATGGTATTTTTAAATCCTGCGTGGTAGTTTTTAATTGGCGTGGGAATTAAGTGTGGTCATTTTTAATTGCATGGGTAATCGGGAATTTTTTTCTTAAAAACTTTTTGTTCACTTTTATTAAGGAAAAAATTAATAATGGCATTCGATGAACGATGTATACAGAAGCGTATAGCTATAAGTTTACGCTGTACATTTCCTCGAACTTACCCTTAATAAAAACGATTAAATTGTATATTTGTTTTAAGTACAAGTTGCCATCACAAAATTGCATGAAAACTAAGTTGACATTGATTGACATATGGCAATACTATCCTGAATTTTTTTTATTCTTTTGCAAGCGTAAAGCTTACAAAAATTATTATAAAATGCCAAAAATAAGTGAATAATATATTTACTACCCAAATTACTTATCGAATCCATTGGTTTTAAATTTTCTTTTAAATTTAAAATGATATAACAGTTGCCATTATATGCATAATACGCTGCATTGTTGTAAGCTGCGTGTGTAAAATCCCTAACATTTTTGTTGTTGCAAAATACGCTTCAGTTAAAATATCGCTTTTACGCTATTCACATCACAAATACGCCGTTCATTGAATATAACTATTATTTCTTAGTGGTATTTCTAATTTTTTTTTATATTTTTATTTATATGGGATTTATTGAGGTAATTTTTTAATGTGTATGGTATTTTTTGTGTGATTTTTTAATGCATATGGGATTTTTGTTGGTTTTTTAAAACGAGTGGTATTTTCGTGGTAGTTTTTCATGATCGTGGGATTTTTTTTGTATTTTTTAATTGCGGTGGGGATTTTTTTTTATTTACCTTTACCATGAGAATTTTGGTGGTATTTTATTTAAGTTACTGTGGGGAAACAGGTAATTTTCGTGGGAGTTGTTCCGAATTTTGACTGGCAACCTTGGCTGTGTGGCATTGTTGTTGTTGTTGCTGTCGAACTGATAACCTGAACAGAATGAAGTAATTTCATTCAATGAGCCTAGTGGTAAATAGACACATGACGTTATTAGTCAAAAGTATTTATCAATTTAATGTTTTTTAAACGTTGATAAACGTTTTTCAATAGAAATTAAAAAAATAACAAAAGGCAAATCGATTTTGATGTAGTCGAACTTCGACCACAGGCGTTACTAGTATACATTAGAGTGGAACGAAATTTATGTAACGACTTTCTGTATTTGGTGGCGATTTGACGAATTTTCACTCAATACTGTTTGTTTTAAAAACTAGATTAAAAAAAAAAACATCACAAATGGCATAAATTTCCAAAGGGGTCTGAGCAGACCAATTCGTTCTCTGTGTGAAAATTTTATTGCCTGTAAAGATGACTGTTAAGTTCATAAGTCTGACTGTTAAAACTTTTATTTGCCAAAAACTATTGAATCTAAAGACTTTTTCCCTGAGTGTACAGTTATAAGAAAAACGTGTGGAGGAACGTAGACTTATCGCCAAGTCTAAACTTTTAACACTCGGTACTAGGGTTTCAATCCCGAAGGGTTTTGGTGAATCCCGGGATTTCAGGATTTGAAATTTATGATTCAGGAATTTTTTGGGATCCTGAAATGACAAAATTTTAAAATAATGAAATTTAGCTGTACTAAAAGCAGGGACATTAAATAAATATTTTTGTTAATTTCTGCGTCTTAGCAAAAACAATTACATATTATTTTTTTTTTGTATTATTTTTTCAAATAGAAATCCAAGCTTAATCCTTATTCATACTTAAAATATTCAAAAAAACTCGAATGTTTATAAGACAGCACAAAGTCGAAACCATAATTAGTAAAGCAGACAAGGGCTCAAAACAGTTGTAATGTACGTAGAAGAATATTAGGGAAAAAATTCCACAATAACTGGAAGAAAAAGTCGATTTCTGAAATTTCATTTTGCATTTTTATGGTATGATCAGTTTTTTAATAAAAATCATAACCTGCACGGTCATTTACTAACGATACTTGCTAAATTTTAAAATGTATAAATTAAGTATTAAATGTGTTTATTTAATAAAAAAGTTAGGATTTTTTACATATTAGAAAAGTTAAGCATTTATTTAAGAACGAAAAGAAAAAATATTTAAAAATATCAAAGACTATTTCACTTTATTATAAATATAAAAATATAAACGTAAATAAGTTAAACAAAAAAAAAGCAACCCAAAATTATATTTTAAAAAATTTTAAAAGAAAAACTTCTTATTCAAATAAATTAGTTAGCTGTTAGTAAAAAGTATGATGTGAATAAAATATTCCTTTTATATTAAAAAAAATATGGTATAGTAATAAAACTATAGTACAGTAATAAAATTATTGCGTCTTTCAAAATTCCATGAAAGTTGAACAACCTAGTAAACAGAGTCTTTGAATATCACAATTAAAACAAACTAAATAATAGAATTTCAAAGTGTATAGAGAGATTAAAAAAGAACAGGTTGATTTTGATAGTAAAAAAACCATCGTTTACATTGCAGTTGCATTTTACGTTGCTGAACATTTTGATATTTTCTTGTAAATATTTAGATATTTTGATATTTTCTTGTAAAGGATTTAGAGTTTGTAATCCCGGGATTCCGGGACTAAAAATTTGTTTGGGATCCTCGGATTTCGGTATTCGGGATCCCGGGATTGGAAGCCCTACTCAGTAAAAAACACTCAGATGAAAAGCTGATGATTAAGTAAAATAAATTTGAGCTTATGGTTTTTGAGCTAATTTTTTAAACCATTAACGCTCACAGAACGCAATTTCGACTTTTCAGTTTGAAATTTCGCCATGTGATGAATTCGAAGAAAAAAAAATAGCAATCGGGAACCACTTTTAAAATCAAAAATACCCAAAAACAAAACATGATTTTTTGATAAAATTTTTTTGTTGAAAATGATTAATTGTTATTATCATTTCAAAAACAATAAAAGTCGAGATCTAGATGAAAAAAGTTTCACTATTGAAGTAAAAAAAAGGCCAGAATGAAACATTTTTTTCGAAACTTGAAGAGTTTTCTCCTTAAAAGCTAGACTTAGGCACAAATTTAAAAAAAGAATGCCATAAAATTCGTCAAAGAACACATTTAAATTTTTCAGTAGAACATGATGCACTTTTTGAATTTTAAAAAAATCACGCAATCGTAATTTCGACAAAATCTTCAAAAAGTCTGAAAACATTCAAAAGTGTTTTTTGACTAACAGCGTTTTCGTTTCTCGAAAAAATGTTGCATGTTTTCTGCTCTCTTTCTACCATCTTTCAGAGTTCCAAATTTTTTTTACTTTTGAGGTGAATATTTTCGAGAAAAGAACACTACTCAATTTTAGAGGTCACTATTTTTTTTCTCAAGAGGGCAGAGTTTCGCAAAATGTTGGAAAAATTTAGCATTTTTTCGAGAAACGAAAACGCTATAACTCTTACAATAGAAAATTTTTGTTACTAACACATATTCGTTCAAGTTGAGAGTAGAAGTGAAAAAAATAAATTTGCGTAAAAAAATTCAATTGTGTTCTTTGACTATGCAAAAAAAATATTATAATAAAATATTTTTAGTTATTAACAATATTTCATTCAAGAGTATTATAAAATTTTTTTGCCAGAGTCTTTAGTTTTCGAAAAAAAAAATTTGGCAAATTTAAAAAAATTTCATTCTGGCTATCATTATGTATGTCTTACCATCATAAAAATGTAACATTTATGTTTATTTTAACACAAAAATTAATCGCATATAATTTTATCACAAAAAAAATTTATCAAAAAATTGCTTTTCTTGCGTATTTGTTATTTTTTCATGGTTAAATTTTATCTGAAGAATTTTTAGCCATCACCATTGGCAGGAACACTCTCAAAAACATATAAAGCAGTGGTTCCCGATTTGCTCTTCTTTTCTTAGAATTCATCACTTTAAACTCATTTGCTGAAATAACGTCCTGTGGGTGGTAAAGGGTTAAATGACATTATAACTTAAGCTTGAAAGTTAAGATATCTGCTGCCTGAACCATAAATTCAAAAAGAATATCTCTTAAATAAAGTTCTTATAAATATAGGTAAAGACTTTGATTTGTAAGAATACTAATTTTAAAGCCGAGTTAAATATTGTAAAATTTAATACTACCCTTCTCTGATAAGAACCTAGTAGAAAAATCCAGTATGGGTTTTAATGCTCCTCACTTAATAACTGTATGTAAAGGCGGATTCATGTCTAAAGTTCAGACCTTAAATAAAACAAAATTTATTACAGTGTATTTCAAATTTTTCTCACCCTTCAACGCGTCTAGAACCTAAGTCTGTCCATCCATCTATCTCACATCAAATCTATGTCTGTATAAGTGTAGCAGTTATCAATGTATAAATACATTCTGACAAACAAACCACCCTAATTTACCCCCTTCCCCCCAATACCAAAATTAAAAACCATCCTTTGTTTGCACAATCATAAACTGTAGATTTCGTATGATGCCACTGCGTTTTAGTGTTAGACGGATGTTAATCGGTATGGGTGAAGGGGTGGAAGTAGAAACTGATATATTATCGTCTACTGGGGGGAGGTACAATCGAGAAAGAGATATTGTTGCGGCAACTCATCAAAGTCCACACCATTCACACTACAAAGCCGCAGACCCACAACAGTCTTCAAGCCGAGCCGAAGTTATGAAAATCAGACGCAGGCGAACAAAAAAAAAAAAAGACACTGACGCAGAGCACTCGCGTCCATTGTTTGTTTTTTTTTTGCTGCGACTTATTTAGTAGAACTCCTTCAGCGCGGATGGTTTTGTTGTGACGGCGTAGAATAAAAACGAGACCATGGCAGTTTTCCTTATTTCCATTTTTCCTTACTTTAATGTTTGTGTACTTTGTTGTCAAGTTATTTGTTTGCTGATTTCTTTATTTTTTCATTTACCGATGAACTCTTGAACTACGAGTATGTCTTGTATTTTGGTAAAAGTATTGTTGCTGGGAGTGGATGATAATGTGTTAAGTAGTTGTGCAAAGTCAAGTAGCAATTATTAAAAAAGTTAATTGCATGAAAATAGGGTCAACCTGCCTTCCTAGAGATGCATTCCACAACAAAATTAAAACAAGCACAAAAGAGGAAAAATAAAGTCATCTTGATATTAATATTAATCATTTTGAGCAGAACGTGACTTTGACGCAGATACTTCAATTATATTAAATAACAAAGGGATGAATTTCATTCCAGATATTACGCGGAATTCACACCAATTTAGATATAGTCAAAGGTATGAGGTTTTTCTTCTGACGCAGTCTCGTTGTCAAGTTACTCGTGTTGTAATATCTTCATTCATGCATGAATTTAAGATCAAACAACAAATTTAATCAGACGCTAATTGAACATTCAAATATTTTTTTGAGCATGAATTGTAGAAATATTTAAATAGGTATGGTGGATAATTTTTGAAAGGCATATTTTGGCACATAATTGCTTTAAAGATGACAAACACACACTTAACCCGCCAGTCGCTAGGCGCGTTTCCAAGCGTCTTTCAAACTGAAGTGATTTGTTTAGTTTTGTGTTTTAACAAACTTTTATTTTTACTTAGATGGTAATAAAATTCTGCAGATAACAAACAAACTTAGGCTATTTTATTGCTGCATCTCGGAAAAATAGGTTTTTGTCAACGTTTTTCATAGAATCTGAGACAAAAAATACTTCCCAGCAAACATTATGACTCTTAACAGACTCATATAAATGGGTCTTTAACGTCATAATCAAAATAGACACTTTTGTGAGTAAATTTTCGTAGGCTGTAAGCTCAAAAATTCCGAGTAAAAATATAAGCGGTCGAACAGCGGTCAAACATGGACCGAACGGCCATACAAGGGTCACACATGGCCTAAAAATAATCCAAAAAGCCAAGCGGCCGAAAGTTTAGTCGAATAACGGCCGTGCAAGGTCTAAACTAAGTTGTGCGGCCACTGTACGCCCATTGTATGCCACCAAAATTTGCAAAGCTCTTATATAACTCGGCAATGCTTATGTTGATAGTATCGCCACTTGTGTGTATAATATTTTTTAAATTTATATTATAATAATTTATAACATTTGTCATAAGTTTGAGGCAGGTTAAACAGACATTTATTTAATTTATTTCTGCATAAACAGATCCAATGTTATTGAAAAGCTTATAATTTTCAATGCATTATAATCACGTTTCAGCCGCTATGCGGCCGCTGTAAGTCCGTTGTACAGTCGAGAATATTTCAAAATGGCCTATGTACAGCCGCTGTTTGGCCAAAAAGTCCTGCAAACGACCTTTGTACGACCCTTGTACGGATCTTGTAAGGCTGAGAAAAATATATTTAAAATTAAGCCTTGTTCGGCCGCTGTTTGGCCTTATCTAAAAAAGTTTTTTTTACTTTTTCATAACAAAGACTGTTTTATGACTCTTTGTTTACTCATCACAAATACTCTTTTAAGACTCATACGTTAAATCTTTTTCGGATTTATGACATCTAAAAGTGCCTAAGACCATTATGACAATAAATACTCATTTATATGAGTCCTTAAGGAGTCTTTTAACAGTCTAATGTATGTTGGAATTAATTTATTTTTTTCAAATGCTTACAGCGTACCATTATACCAATTATCCGAGCTGCAAAAGAATGCATTCAATTTTATTTTATTCACAAATCAGTGAATCAAGTGAATAACGAAATAAGAATGCATTGAATGAACGCAAAATTGATTTATAAATACAATTTTTAATTCACATTAATTTTTAAAAAAAATTATTAATTATTCATTTTGGTTATTCAGAATAATGAACATTTTTTTTTAATTCATTGTAATGCTATTCACAAAGAATGCAATTCACAAAGAATGCAATTCACAAAGAATTTCAGACTTTTCCATTATTCCTTTTTTATTCATTATACATTTTTTTTCGTTATTAATTTTTTATTCATTATTCACTTGTTATTCATTATTCATGTTTTATTCATAATTCATTTACTATTTATTATTCATTTCTTATTCATTATTAATTTTTTAGTCATCATTCATTTTTTATTCATTATTGATTTTTGATTCATTATTAATTTTTTATTAATTATTCATTTGTTATTCATTATTAATTTTTATTCATTTCAGTTCTAAGCCATAAATAAATAATTAAAACCAATTAATGATGAATAACAAATGAATAATGAATAAAAAATGAATAATTAAAAAAAAAAAAAATAACAGATGCGACGTTGGATACACGAGAGAAGCGAAGCTTTTTCACAGTTTCATAGATTTGATAATTTAATGGTTTTTGTACATACTTTTTTCGGCATGGTGTTGTAGAAAAAACAAAAACTATTTAGTCGAATCATCTGAAATTTAAAATTGCTATTCATAACAACGGTGACTATCGCTGGAACTAGAATCAAAGTTTTAATTAAAAACATCGTATATTTTACACTTAATAACCGGTAGAAAACAAGCTGTTTTAGGTTAATTTTCAAAAGCGCGTCATTCTGTCAATTTTTTATATCTTTTTTTTCTAGTGCCAGCCATAGCTGCAACAGTCAAAATCTACAACACCGCCCATGCCCCTTTACCTTGAGAGCGTCTCATTGACCACCATTTTGAACAAGATTAACAAATTTTTTTAAATTAAAAAATTTTTTTTTATGATCAATGAGAGTTACAATACACCTTAAAAGTTTAAATATCGTTGTTCAATATTTTAACTTTTTAAAAAAATCCTAAAAATACCTTTTCGAGCGCTAGACCACCATCCATGACTTAAGTGCCTATGAACATTCATGTCTGAATTCGCAATTAAAATCCACCCGTTCAATGGAACCTTGCTACTTTTGTTGTTTGGATAGCTAATGCAAATTAGCTATTTTGCTACTTGCTACTTTTTACTACGTTTCCATGGCGAGTTGATCCTAGGTTGGGTTTTCTTCAAGTTGACATAATGGCGTTTCTAGCTCGATAGTGCTTCCATGCACAACATTGAGTCGAGTTCGACTTCTGTCATTCTATTCACCATTTTTTCTTAGTATAAATGTGTGCGTTCAGAAGGTGCAAAATTTACTAAACATATTGAGTCTTTGATCAGTATTAGTTTCCGCTACTTTGTATGCCTGCTGAACGGTTTGTTACATTTTATGTCAACGCAGTGGCAGAAATAAAGTAAAATAACAAATAATCAAAAAACTCTTGAGCAACTGTTTCATATTTCGAACGCATCTAATCTAACTCAGTTACATCTAATAAGTTTTGCGACGTTTTGTGGATTTAACGAAATTCAACTCAACTCGCGTTTCGGGAAGTTAATCCCGAGTCAACCTCAACTTAACTCGCCATGGAAACGTAGTATTTGATCGATAATTGTGATCTGCTGCATTATAGCTTCACGCATTCACAATAGAATATGTAGGGCAGCTAATGCACAATCCCTTTAATAAATTCCTGTCATATACTGCAACATAGCTTCAGTTAATATTGAATGAATCACATCATATCAAAAATAGTTGGTTTGGAGTAGTGGTTAGCAGAGATAAAGAGATAGGAAACTTAAACATATGTTTTTTTCGTTTTTCTGTACTTTGGTGAAACTCGTTTATTGTGTACGTGAGTTCACCTCAGATCAGTGTTGCCGCGACGGTTCTAAAAAAAGTATCCATGAAAAGGTCACAAATGTATCCACGTCAGAAAAAAAGTATCCACATATTAAAGTACTAAAACCCAATTTTTTAAGCTTTAATAATAATTCTATTTATTTAATTTGAAGCCAAACAAATAGCTTTGTTAAAATGTAATAATAGTACAAAACAAAGCATGTACATATATAAAATAATAAATAATAATATTAAGACGTAGTGCTTGAATATTTTAAATATTTTAAGAATTTATTTTTTTAAAAGTTAAAATAATGAACAATAATATTTAAACTTTAAAGGTATATTGCAATAAAAGTTTTTGATTATGACGCGCTTTTTAAATTTAAGTCCCAAAACAGGGTTTTTACTGGTTATTCAGTGTAAAATTTACGATTTTTTGAAATTTTGATAGCGAAAATAACTGATGTGAATAACATATTAAAATTTCAACTGATTTGGCTGAATAGTTTTTGTTTTCGCTACAATAAATTGCCGAAAAAAGTAGTTTTGAAATAAATGAGTGTAAATAGAGTGAGTATGCTATTTTTGCTGTGCGCTCGATACCTGCTAAAACGGCTGTAGAAGAAGCGGAGATAACGTCAGTATCTTTACAAAAATTTAACAGTAAATCCTCAAAAACTATACTTTTGAAAGTTTAAGAAGAAAAAGAAGATAACAATCTTAGACAACCTGCTCCTGCCTTAAAAATGAACATATGTACATTTCAGTACTTCAGTCTGTTATATTTTGTGTTATTTTTATATCTATATAAATAAAAATCAAATGTCGTTCGTTGGTAATTGCATCAGTTGAGAACGGCTAAACCGATTTGGATAATTTTTTTTTTAAATGTTCGTAATAGTCCAACTTAGGTTTTTACGGAAAGAAAAATTGACCACGCCCACTTTGCGCCCACTTCTTTTGATTTATTTAAAATCGGAAAACGGCTGGACCGATTTGGATAATTTTTTTTTTAATGTTCATAGTAATCCAATTTAAGTTTTGTCGGAAAGAAAAATTTACCACGTCCACTTTTGTGCCCACTTTTTTCAATTTATCTAAAATCGGAAGACGGCTGGACCGATTTGGATAATTTTTTTTTCAAATGTTCGTAGTAATCCAATTTAAGTGTTTACTGAAAGAAAAATTGACCACGCCCACTTTTGCGCCCACTGTTTTGATATCTATATATATAAAATTAAGTGGCAAAACTTCCTGTTCGCACACTCCTCCTAGACGGCTTGCCCGATTTCAATGAAATTTTCAGGGGTGATTGGGGTCTGTGTGGAGGGTGCACATAAGAAATTGCATGTGTGTATCTTTGCAGGTTTTGTACCACACCCCATTTTGTCGCCCACAAATCAATAAAAATGCTGTATTTTAGACGGTTTTGGTCGTATGAAATTAAAATTTGGTAAATAAGTTCGTATGATAACTAAAATTAACTTTGAAAAAATGGGCGTGGTCACAATTCATCTACGCCTACTTTAAAGAAAATATCAAAATACTTCGAAACCATTGGTCCGATTGAGCTCAAATTTTGTAAGTACGCTTTGCTTTGAGTACGAGATGGTTTAAGGGGCAATGCCACACCCCCTTTTACCTCCCACATATAAATAAAAATTGTTGTTATCGAATAGCTTTAGTTAGAGTTATGGGTCGCACAGCTTAGAAATTCGGTATTCGACCACAATTTAGACGTACCGTTTCTGTGATGAAATTTTATGGGAGTGGACAAGTATTCGGCCCCAATTTATACATGCAGTTTCATTAATTACATTTTATGGGCGTACGACAAGGGGGCGTGAAACCTCCTATTTAACCCAAATTAGAGATATCAAATAGCATTGGGGTTATAGGTCTCACAGCTTTGGAATTCAGTATTGGACCTCAATGTACACATGCAGTTTCATTGATTACATTTTATGAGCGTTGATAAAGGGGGAGTGGCACCTCCCATACAACGAAAATTTGTGATATCGAATAGCTTTGTAGTTCAAGGTCGCACAGCGTCGGAACTCAGTATTCGACCAAAATTTACGCTTGCAGATTTACTGATAAAATTTTTTAGAGTTTGTCGGGGGGGCGTGACACCTCCAATTTAACCCAAATTTGCGATATCGAATAGATTTGGAGTTATAGGTAACTCAGCCTCAAAATTCAGTATTCGACCTCAATGTACTCATGCAGTTTCATTGCTAAAATTTTATGGGCGTAGGGAAAAGGAGAGTGGCACCTCCCATACAATCAAAATTTGTGCTATCGAATAGTTTTGGAGTTATATGTCGCACAGTTTTGGAATTCGGTATTCGACCTCCATGTAGACATCCAGTTTAATTGATTACATTCTATTAGCGGTGATGAAGAGAGAGTGGCACTTCCTATACAACCCAACTTTGTTATATCGAATAGCTTTGTGGATATAGGTCGCACAGTCTCAGAACTCAGTATTTGACCTCAATTTAGACATGCTGTTTAACTGATAACATTTTATGGGCGTTTGAATAGGGAGAGTGGCAGCAACGCGCCGGGTTTCAGCTAGTTTTTAATAAATTATGTTTATTACATTAATTGTAAAAGTTTGATATTTGTACAAAAAACTATATACAAAACATAACTGTTAAATAGCGATTACGATTAATAAACAATTAGATTTTATTTTAATAAAAATTATAATCATTATATAATCCTTGAAGATGTTTTTGATAAGTGATTTGATAATTGATTTCAATTACAAATAATCAAAAAATAATTACGACTACTTGGAAATACGAAAATAATCACAACGAATAAAAAGTAATCAAGAAACAATAATCCGACTACTTTTAGAAACTATTTTTGATTCTGTTTGAGGTCGACTCGCATCGTTTCAACGGTGAGGTTGTGAAGTGCAACCAGTCATTTTTAACTGAAATCGCTCATACGCTGATACGGCTTTTTCAGTTAACACAGTTATACAAATAACAGTTATACGAAAACGTAATCAGTTTTATTATCAAAACTGTTTTGAGCTACAGTATGAACTTTGGGTTCATAGTTCCTTCTCTGTTACCGCTGCTAATGCTATACATAATAAAAAAAGAATCAAACATAATTTCTAAAAGTACTCTGATTTTTTTTCTTGATTACTTTTAATTCTTATTGATTATTTTCGACATCTAAAGAAATCGTAATTATTTTGCGATTTTTATAATTATATTACGATTATAAACAGAAAAGAATTGTACTTAATCAATTATTTCACAATTTTAAAAAAAATAATCGAATTGCTAATGAATACGATTAGTAATAATTATTTAACAGCTATGATACAAAATAATATATAAATACATAAAAAAGTAATTTAATAGCTTATTCAGTTAAGTGTTATATAAATAAAATGGGTTGCTATTGCCCTTTATTTATATTAAATTTAAAAATTATTCGTTTTTAAGTATTTTGTAAAACAATATACCTTTACTTATTAAAAAAAAATCTACTAGTCGTATCGTTTATAGTGAGACTTAAATTAGAAAAACTTCATTCAGCAACAGCTGCGCTTTAAGTCAGACTTAATGTATTTATCACAAAATTGTAAAGTTCTTCGTAAAGAGGTTGCGTTAATGCATTTTTTGATAAATAAAAAAGTACTGTCCAAAAATGTCACAATGTCATAATTTTTCTTAAAGTTTTTGTTGAATTTAAAGAAATGCCTCCTTTTTTAAATTTTTGCAAATAAAAACATATATTCATATATGAGTATGAAAAAATTATCCAAAAATTTTTCCTAACGGCAACACTGCTTAGACTTATTCCTATGGTGTAAATATTTTAAGATAATTTCACCATGATGTTTCAGGGATGCTTTCCATTGCATTTCCGAAGTCTTTTTTGGTATACCTTTACCCATTTTGTTCCAATAATATGCAGTTTTACAGTTATCGGACCTCAAACGTAACTGGTGAAATTCTGCAATCTACCATAAACCAGGCTTGTTTTCCGTTGATTTTCTTATACTTATAAATGTTTTGTGCTAGTATTAGAGCCAATTTAACGTAAAATCGAACATAGTGCTATCCCTCTCCAACGGAGTTTTCCATCTCTTTATCTTTAGTGGTTAGTGTGTAGGACTCTCGATCGGAAGGCGCGAGTTCGATCCTCACGCTAGCAAAGAAATATTTTTAATTTTATATCCTCTTGTAATAGACACAAGAGAAAAAAGTGTCGTTTTTCAGATTTCACTCAAGCAAATCACAAAAAGAGGCGTAAAAAGCTTAGCCTCAAAACAACATATTTCGTAAATTCCATTGTTGTTGCACCACCAGTTACTATTTTTTCGTTTAAAATTACCGAGAAAAAATTGTAACATAACAATTGTGACAGTAAATCTTAACGTTTCGAACAGTTAAAGTTAGCAGCTAATATTTTTTTCATCGAACATGGTTTTCTCATAATTACAAATATGTTATAAAAATTTCTAAAGTTAACACATAGCAAAAGTGTTAAAGTGTAAAAATATAAAACTGGTATCCAACCCTATTTTTTTTTTGAAACGAATACAAAAAAAATTTATGACTTCTTGTTAGTATGTATTACAGAAGAAACACTGTAAAAATTGTCACTCAACATCTTTTGCGGTACTACTGTATAATTGTAACCTTATAAGTTGTGCAGTAAATCCACAATTAAAATTGTTATTCAACAATTTTTATAGTAGAGCTACTGCAAAATTGTTAGCTAAAAAGTTTTGCAGTACATGCACTGTAAACAATGTTATTAAACAACTTCTGTGGTAGAGCTACCGAAAGACTGTTACTCAACAAAGTTTACAGTAAGTTAAAATTTCTTAACGGTAAAATTTACAATTATCATCGTTTGGCTCATTTGCAATCGACAGTTTACCATTCGTATCAGTAGAATTTACTGTAAATTTTTTTTTCTGTGTATATTGAAATTCTAGACAATGGCCCGTATAAATAAAAGTAGCAGACTCGACTTTACTACAATTCAAAGTACAAAACCTTTAAAAGTAGTTTGTTTATAAGAATAAAGTGCTCTTTACTGCACTACAAGAAACAGCTGTTTCGAACTTGCTACAAATTAGCCGGATTGGTATGAATAAAAGTAGTGTTTGCTACTGATTTTGAGTAGTAAGCAAAATGGCATACTACAAGTTCGTAGTTAATTATTTAAGTATACTAATTCATTGAATTTATTTATTTTGATATTTATTTGGGCAGGCGAAAAGAAAATTTGTTGAAGTTGAAAGTTGAAAACTACAAACATGGCAATCGGCCATTTACAATTTTAAAGCGCTCTTCAGATTCACTTTATTAGGAGTATTCATGATTCACTGCGCTTGCCTGTGCAGTTGACGACTGGAGGACTTTTGCAGTTGTGCAGTTTGGTTTTCGTGAACACGCCACTATCACTTTTTTCAAAGTTGTCAAAATTTTCAATGTGCACAAGTATACATTTGCTTCAGTCCTCAACTGCACTGGCAAGTGCACTGAATCGTGAATACTCATATTAAAATGTCCAGCATGTAAATGTCCAACAAACAAATGGCAAATTTTTGTAATATATGCTACAAAATTTTTATTCATACCGAATCTAAGCATTTTTGTAGCACTTTAATTCTTGGTATTTTGGTATATACTACAAATTACTGAAGTTGCTACTTTTTATTCATATGGGCCAATGTGATGCTGCCTTATTCGGACAAAAATATGCTCGTAACTTGCATCTTTCAGCAGGACAATGATTCGAAGCACACCGTTCAGCTGGTCAAGCAGTGGTTTTTAGATAATCAAGTTACTGTTTTGGACTGGCCATATTGCAGTCCCTACCTCAATCCAATTGATAACTTATGGCAGGTTGTAAAAAAAGAAGTGAGATTGATCAATAAAGGCAACTTTGATAAGCTGTACGAAGAAACAAAAAGTTTGGGAAGCGCTTCCTAACAGTGTTTGTTTCTCGTAGATGCCAAGCAGTATTATTTTTTAGAATTATATAAGTATAAGTTTAATGCCAAATAAGTTCATGAAGCAACAATTTGCAACAAGACTATTTTTAGTAAAAATAATATTTTTTTAGAATCATAAAAAAATATATAAAAATTCTATAAAATTAGAATAAATAGAATTATAAAAAAATATAAAAATTCTATCGTTCTACCAAGAAATCCCTAACGGCAACAAAAACTTAAGGCGATTTTTTGCTCAACTAAAAAAAAAATGGTTCAACCATAATAGAGCTAGCAGTTATCGAGAATAAGTAAGTGCTTGTTTTGTAGGTTTTCAGACCCCAGTGAACCCAATGAGCCTGTCATCGTAATATAACGATCTGTGTGTCGGAAAGTGTTACCGAAAATTATGCGATTTGTTAGCAAAGAAAAGCATGTGTAAAGCAATTCGCCAAGCTTTAGAGCTTATTCGCAGACAGTTTGAGAGGATTTTCGGTCATTTATCGCAGAAGGTAAGGGAAGGTAAGGGAAAGTAAACACAATACATACAAACAGAGTGTTAAAAACTTATGCCATTTATTTGGCCAACTTTTTTTTTCACCAACATACAAATAGAATACGTACGAATATTTTTTCTTTTAAGCTTTTTTCCCCATTATTTTTACCTATTGTTTCCGCAAAAAAAAAAGAAGAAAAAATAATGAAAACGGAAGAACCAAGAACATGTGCTTCCTTCTTAATAGCTAGCTAGAATAAAGTTGAATAACTTTTGCTATAAAAACACAAACAAATTTTGCTAAAGACACGTTTAGAATTCCCAAGAGCAAACAAATATTTGTAAAAAGTTGGAAAAAATTTAGGTAATTTTCAGTAAAGTTTAGGTTTTGTTTTTTTTTTAAATAACATACATATGTAGCTGTTAATATATTGATTAAACATATGTATATACTATTTTGCATATGAGTCTTTGCGCGCGTTGTTTGTGCTCCTTTCTCACATCATCACCGTCATCACCATCATCTTCATAATCCTTATCATTCTCATCGTCGTGGTCGTCCTTATTGCAAAGAGGTGTGTATTAAGCCCTTGACTCACAAACAACTTTGCTGATACAATCTAAGAGCTTGGTTCAGCAACAGCTGGAACTATATTAACGCTTTAGAAAATCATTAGTTATACTGTCCTTGAAATATGAAATAACTGCATATGTGCATATGATTCAATATTGTAGCTTTACAATATTACATGACGTTGTCACACTTCAGCTACTTGTTCAGCTTCGGCGTCCTCTTCAGGACATACTTTAGTTTATTAAATTATTTTATGAAATGCTTCTTTTTCAGTGAGTCGTTTTATGTTTTATTCAAAGTATACGATTACTCTTTTCTATGCATAATGATATCAAATAGACTAAGTTTTCCGTTGAGTGCTCATCTGTTTTTCGCTAAAGGCACGGAAAATTGCGTTATGATATCATGTGAAATGTGCGTACATCGACGTAGTTCACTGAACTTATGCCAAAGGCTTAACTATTGTCGAGTCTATCTAACTATCTGTAGAATAACTATTCTTGGGGGGGGGGTGGCATATTTTATCATCAGTCATTTGTCTGGTTCATAACTTAAACGTTGCTATAAATCTCATCCGAAATGCACTCTTGAACTTTCTTAGATACGTCATATCTTGAATAGCTCTCGGCTTTATGTAGACTTTTAAGTTACAATATTTATTAATGTTTAGGCTTGGCTGCACCTTTCTTAGGCCATTTTAATAAACGTTAAAATATTTATGCTTGAAAGTTTTTTAGTTGCAATTATTGCGTCAAGTGCGTCTAGACAACATAAGCAAATTACGGAGTGCGTCATCAGTTACAAATGGGACTGTTAAGTTTTGCAGTTTTGTCTTAAGCAATCTTGGAAAAGTATTCATTATTTGCACTTTAACCCTTGTCAAGCTTGATTCAAGGAAAAAGCTATCGAATGTAGTAAGAATTTGATTTGATTTGATTTGATTTATTCCGATAGTAATTAGTACATAAAGAATAATTTCTTTTATAGTAAAATATATAACTGGAAATTAGTGGCATACTGTCTTAAAAACTAAGAATTCATTAACTCCAAACTTAATAATATCTTAATTTAATTATTTTTTTTTTTAATTAAATCTTATGTCTAAATGATGCGGCAATAGATTTTTGGCTATCTCAGTAATTAAAAAACATATACTTAAAAGTTAAAAGAAGAAAAATGCTTAAACATTAAAAGTCTAAAGTTCCCTTTCTTTTTGAAAGAGGTTATTAAAAATAAATTATTTTTTTTCGTCAAATGTCATTTCTGTAACCTGGCCTCGATCAAAATTATAACAATTCAAAGAGTGTAGCTTCTGCAAATTTTATTTATACATGTTCTAAATGATAAGGTAAAAGTATTACGTATCGTGTAAATTTTATGCCTTTCTAAACATTTATACGAAATTTTGTAGCATATGCTTCATTTTACAGCTTTTTGAATTTCGCGCCTTCTAGTAAGAAAAACTAAGAGACAAGTATCCTTTAAAAGCCCTCTCAGTGTGTCTTTTTACTCTGTTTATACATATTTAACTTTAAGAAATCCAACAGTGGTTTTGAGTGCAATGCTAAAGTGCACTATTTAGCTTATGTGTAATATTATTAATGTTTAAACCAAAAAAGTTGTCATTTCAGTAACGAAATGTGTATTCAGTAAGTGATAAACAAAAACGAAATTGAGTATTACATGTTAAAGTAGTTAGCAGATATATGTTAAGAACGTGCGTTTTTTCTGATGCCTGCGATACCCAAATAAAAACGATTTTGGCATTCCTGATAACCGTCATTCCTGACATTTTTTAACCACTCAAAAACACACAAAATACCTACAAATAAATTTCATGACGTCTTATCGTGTATCCTGAAGCGATTTTAACTATTGTAGCGTGGAGCCAAATAGCTCAAAGAAACCATAATTCTAGCTTCAAGTTTTATTTTTCCATTTTTCCATTTTTCAATTGACACTTTTGGCGGATTGCCCGTATGCGATCAGATATTGATAAAGTTTTCTTTAATGATTTTTTATATATATCTGGTCTATATTCGAATCATGTTTGGACATAAATATATGTAGTTTTTAAACTGATTACCATGCGGTAAGTTGTTTAAAACCTTACTATAGTCCGTAGTTATTATGCAGAACATATTTCTTCAGTTCTCGGTTATAATAGCCACTGCTGATTTCAATTATACTACTCTAGCTTAGAAAAGAATGCAACCCATTAAAATTTTTCTGTCAATGTTTTCTTTATAGGACCAATTCAAGTCTATATACATATATTCGGTCCATATTCGGATCATGTCTGGACTTAAATAAAGTTTTTAAACTGATTTTCACTCTGTAAGGTGCTCAAAACGTTTGCTCGATTCTTTGTTTAATGCAGATCATAACATATTTTTTTCAGTCGTTAGTTATAATAGTTACCCCTGATTCCAATTTTACGACTCTAACTCAGGCAAAAAGAAATCCATTTAAATTTTTTGGTTTTCATCTTTTCCCTTAAGTGACTGTCCATTAGGGCGGGTCAAATTCTGGCTCAGCGAAATTCGTAAAATACATGTAATTTCAAGACTTTTTCTCCACTACAGCATATACAAATTCTGAAAAAAAGCTGTGCGGACTTTCGTAAATAGATTCATACACATACATTCATACATTCATATTTTATAATTGAGAACAAAATCTATTTACGAAAGTCCGCACAGCTTTTTTTCAGAATTTGTATATGCTGTAGTGGAGAAAAAGTCTTGAAATTACATGTATTTTACGAATTTCGCTGAGCCAGACCACCAAAAAATTCGTCCATACAAATTGACCCGCCCTACTGTCCATATATATTCGGTCCTTATTCGGATCATGTCTGGAAGTTAATATAGTTTTAAAACTGATTTCTGCTGTTAGTTATTAAAAACCTTTGTTCGTACCTTTTTTCATTACATATCATATATTGTTCTCAGCTATAATTGCTACCCCTGATCTCAGTTTAACTACTATATTCTTATTCATACATAAATTTCTTGTTCCAATCTAATAGCTTGTTCTGAAAACTTGAACATTAAGTTTGACTGATTAAAAAGTGAAGCTGGTTAAAATAACTTATTATTAACACATATTTTTTACTTGTCCCGCTAGTCACAAAGACCTGTTCCAGTAGTCACAATTTGTAATATTTTTCTACTTTTTCTGCAAAGTATACTCATTTTTTAATAAAATGGAAGCGTCTAGTAAGTAGTGTCCGACCGAATATTCGGTTTCGGTTTCGTGATACGGCCAGTTTCGGCCCTTTTTCACAGTTTCGGCTGGTTTCGGCTATTCGTCCTCAATATGGCCGAAAAACGAAACTAGCCGAAACCAGCCGAAACCAGCCGAAACTTTTGGCGGATTGCCCGTATGCGATGCGTAGTATTGATAAAGTTTTCTTTAATGATTTTTTATATATATTCGGTCTATATTCGAATCATGTTTGGACATAAATATAGTTTTTAAACTGATTACCACGCGGTAAGTTGTTTAAAACCTTACTATAGTCCGTATTTATTATGCAGAGCATATTTCTTCAGTTCTCGGTTATAATAGCCACTGCTGATTTCAATTATACTACTCTAGCTTAGAAAAGAATGCAACCCATTAAAATTTTTCTGTCAATGTTTTCTTTAAAGGACCAATTCAAGTCTATATACATATATTCGGTCCATATTCGGATCATGTCTGGACTTAAATAAAGTTTTTAAACTGATTTTCACTCTGTAAGGTGCTCAAAACGTTTGCTCGTTTCTTTTTTTTAATGCAGATCATAACATCTTTTTTTTCAGTCGTTAGTTATAATAGTCACCCCTGATTCCAATTCTACGACTCTAACTCAGGCAAAAAAAAATCCATTTAATTTTTTTGGTTTTCATCTTTTCCCTTAAATGACTGTCCATATATATTCGGTCCTTATTCGGATCATGTCTGGAAGTTAATATAGTTTTAAAACTGATTTCTGCTCACTTAGTTATTAAAAACCTTTGTTCGTACCTTTTTTCATTACATATCATATATTGTTCTCAGCTATAATTGCTACCCCTGATCTCAGTTTAACTACTATATTCTTATTCATACATAAATTTCTTGTTCCAATCTAATAGCTTGTTCTGAAAACTTGAACATTAAGTTTGACTGATTAAAAAGTGAAGCTGGTTAAAATAACTTATTATTAACACATATTTTTTACTTGTCCCGCTAGTCACAAAGACCTGTTCCAGTAGTCACAATTTGTAATATTTTTCTACTTTTTCTGCAAAGTATACTCATTTTTTAATAAAATGGAAGCGTCTAGTAAGTAGTGTCCGACCGAATATTCGGTTTCGGTTTCGGTTTCGTGATACGGCCAGTTTCGGCCCTTTTTCACAGTTTCGGCTGGTTTCGGCTATTCGTCCTCAATATGGCCCAATAACGAAACTAGCCGAAACTAGCCGAAACTTTTGGTAAAAATTTCGGAACATTTCAAGAATAGCGACAACTATAATTTTGAATTTTTTTTTTGCAGATTATATGGATTTTGGCCTCCTACCTACAAATCTGAAAAAAATTGCAAGCCGCTCGCAATGGGTTTAGAAGTTATAGACCTTCAAAGTTGAAAAATAGCCTACATATCTTGCTATTTTTCTAAATTTTTCAACAAAAATACACTCTATGGGTATCATAAGAAAGGTAATTTAAGTACCTATTCAACAAGGTACCTATTCAAATATGAAAATCCATGCCTAACTTTTAAAGATATACACATTTTTATTGTCGTGCTTTCGTAAAAGGGAAACCACTAGTTTTCCAGACAAATTGTAAATATAAAAGGTATATCTGAAAAAGTAATGAATGGATTTTCATGTTTGATACACATCTCGTTGAATAGGTTCTCGCATTACCTTTCTTTTGATACCCATAACGCGGAACACTAAAAAAAAACAGAAGGATTTGTAGCCTATTTTGCAACTTTGGAGGCCTATAACTTCTAAACCAATTGCCAGCGGCCTGAAATTTGCATTTGTATTAAGTAGGTTAAAATTCGTATAATCCAACAAAAAAATATTAAAAAAGAGAGTTGTAGCTATTCTTGACTTATACCCAAAATTTCTTGCATCAGTCATTTAATTCAAATATATAAGTTTGGTTTAATAAAAAATATTTACAACGCATTGTACAAAAAAAAAAATTATGAAATCGTCTATAATTTGATTTATCGTGTTATCGCAAAACATTTTGGTTAATTTTATGTGTTCGATACTATCATTTTCGATATTATCATCTCTATTGCAATTACCATTAAAGTTTTATAGATACTTAAGCCAAAAATTGATAAATAAACTTCCGAACGAATTATGTGTGTGTGTGGAATAAAGGAAAAGAAAACGATATTCATATTTCTATTTTTATAATACTAAACCTTTAAGAAAAAGAGAAATACAGAAAAAAATTTGCATTGTAGGTGCATACTATTTTTTATATAGGTGTGTTATAAAAAATAAAATAAAAAATTATCTCATTTATTATTATCGTAAACTTCAATTAATTATTATAAACTTCTATATTCAAATAATAGTTGTTTTGTACTAGTAGTACTTTTGTTCTCTTTTAATAAAAACAAACATTTGTAAAAACTTAAATTTTCATATTAATAACCAGTTTCGGTTTCGGCCGAATATTATAAAATGGCCGAATATTCGGTTTCGGTTTCGGCCAATATTCCGGTTTCGGTCGGACACTACTAGTAAGTATTGTACAACAAGAAGAAGCTGACTTGAATATTTAAATGGTTTGGCTGAAATTCTTATTTGACTGTTCAAAGTTAGATGAGTGAAATATTTCAGTGTCCTTATAGTTACATTTATTCACATAGTAGTAACACAAAACATAGAAACTGTTTCGCTTTTATTTTAAAGGAATATTACACAATAGTTATTTATCTCTGTTTTAAAATAGATCTCATTTTTATATGAGTTATGATGACATCGGTATAACTCATTGTTGGTCAAATTCTGGAGCGAAATGTCCCAGTAGTCACAATGGAATGCCTCATATATAGAAACAATATTAAAAATTTCTCAAATAAAAACTTTTGAAATGCCAATACACGCATAATTTTGTTGCCTTCTTTTATATCACTAGGTTCATACTTATTTTAATTTTTAGAAATTTTAAAGAAGTATAGCAGCCTATGACTATCATAGTCCGGATTGCATATTTTATTTTTTTTTAAATATTAAATTTTTAATTTCACTTATTTTGTTTAGGTCAAAGCATTTACTCATTTTTAAATTTTATACTCACCTTTTTTCATGGAGTCACTCCACTTTAGAAATAAGTGGCTTATATGCTTTAAAAAATACAATAAATTCAATTAATACTCATTCGTGCCAGATGTTCGCAATACAAATTCACGTATCAACAACTTAAAGTTTTTTATTTAAGGACATTAAAGTTCAGATATGAAATAAAAATGTAGGGCCCGGCTTTTTTTCAAACCTCATGGCTGCGTAAGTTTGACTATGAGAGAAAAAAAAAATCTATATGGCAAGAATTAATGTCACCCGTGAGGCATCTTGTTGGGTGTTGCTTCACAATCTAACGCCAACACACATACTTATCTTTGGGACAGATACAATTGTGAAGTTTCACTAAATGTTGGCACAATTTGTTGAATTTAGGAGTTGGCACGTGAGAGAATTTTAAGCTTGTTTAAAAAGTTTTGTATTTTTTTTTTCAATTTTATCTATTTTAAGAATGTGTTTATAAGTTTGTTGGTGTGTTTTATGTTGTTTTTTTTTGCATTAAAATTAAGCCGTAATTTCATGTCCCGTCAACTTTGCTTGCATTATTTATCTCCAATATATAGGTAAAATATGAAATGTCATCGTTGAAAAGCTCATATAATAATTTTAATCTATAATCATACAAGAGACAGGTAATATTTTCCGACAGATATTTTCATACTTATTTGAACATGCTTCTGCTTGTTTAAAGCTATAAATTAAAGGTAGTCATCATACATTACAATTGATATTTTGCTTGAGGCATGCTTCAAATAGACACCGATTCTCGAGTTCACAGATTTTGTTTCTACACACTGCAAAAAACATAACTGAATGAGTTTTTGCTATAAATAGACTTGGTATGAAATATAATGTATGATAAAATCTTATTTTCGTGTAAACAAAATTCATGTTATTGTGATTTTTTTATATCTTGAAAGTATTTTTCCATTCTATGTCAAAATATTTACACACCAGTGGAAGTTCTCATAGTTTATGTCTTAGCATTTATAGAGAATATGTCCAAAAAGGAGCTAAATTAGGCACACATTTTAGTATTTATTTAATAATAGTTTTCGAATCCTTACTTTTGTAGATGAAATTAAAACTTCGGATTGTAGTTGTTTTTAGTATGCTTTTGCTAGTAGGTACTAAAATACTTCTAAGATTATGCATTAATAACCCTTATTTTTTTTGCTAATTTAAGAGAAAAAAATTTACTTAAGTGCTTGACTCCTACTTTATTTACGACTAGCTGAAACCCGGCGCGTTGCTGCCACTCTCCCTTGTCAAACGCCCATAAAATGTTATCAGTAAATCAGCATGTCTAAATTGAGGTCGAATACTGAATTCCGAGACTGCGAACTATATCTACAAAGCTATTCGATATAACAAATTTGCGTTGTATGGGAAGTGCCACGCCCTCTTGATCACCGCTTATAGAATGTAATCAATTAAACTGCATGTGTACATTGAGGTCTATTACCTAATTCCAAAACTGTGCGACATATAACTCCAAAACTATTCGATAGCACAAATTAGGGTTGTATGGGAGGTGCCACTCCCCTTTTACCTACCCCCATACATTTTTACCAATGAAACTGCATGTGTAAATTGAGGTCGAATACTGAATTCCGAGGCTGAGTTACCTATAACTTCAAAGCTGTTCGATATCGCAAATTTGGGTTAAGTTGGAGGTGTCACGCCCCCCCGACAAACTCTAAAAAATTTTATCAGTAAATCTGCATGCGTAAATTTTGGTCAAATACTGAATTCCGACGCTGTGCGACCTTGAACTCCAAAGCTATTCGATATCACAAATCTTTGTTGTATGGGAGGTGCCACTCCCCCTTGATCAACGCTCATAAAATGTAATCAATGAAACTACATGTGTACAGTGAGGTCCAATACTGAATTCAAAAAGTGTGCGACCTATAATCCCAAGGATTATAGGTCGCTTGATATCTTTAATTTGGGTTAAATAGGAGGTTTCATGCCCCCTTTTCGTACGCCCATAAAATGTTATTAATGAAACTGCATGTATAAATTGAGGGCGAATACTGAATTCTGACGCTGTGCTACCTATAACTTCAATGATATTCAATATCGCAAATTTACGTTAAATAGGAGGTACCACGCCCCTATTACCAATGAACATAGAATTAAATCAATGAAACTGCATGTGTACAGAAAGGTCGTGAGGTCCCAAGCTTTTTGATCGCACAAAGTTGGGTTGTATGGGAAGTGTCACTCCCCTTTGCCCTACGCCCATAGAATGTAAGAAATGAAAGTGCATGTATAAATTTAGGTCGATTACCGAATTCTTACGCTGTCAACCTATAACTTCAAAGCAATTCGATATCGCAAATTTGGGTTGTAAGGGAGATGTCAGGCCTCCCTGTCCAACGCCCATAAAATAAAATCATTGAAACTGCATGAGTCAATTGAAACTGCATGAGAAACTGTAAATTGAGGTCAAAAACTGAATTCCAAAGCTGAATTCCTATAACTTCAAAGCTATTCGATATCACCAATTTGGGTTGTATGAGAGGTGCCCCTCCCCTTGTACAACTCCCATAAAATTTCATCACTGAAACGGTACGTCTAAATTGTGGTCGGATACCGAATTTCTAAGCTGTGCAACCCATAACTCTAAAGCTATTCGACAACACAAATTGTTTTTATATTTATGGGAGGTAGAAGAAGGTGTGGCATTTCTTCTTAAACCATCTCGTACTCAAAGCAAAGCCACTTACAAAATTTGAGCTCAATCGGACCAATAGTTTCGAAGTATTGGGATATTTCTAAAAGTAGGAGTAGATGAAGTGTGACAACGCCCTTTATTAAAGTTAAGGACAGTCATCATAAGAACTTATTTACCAAATTTTAATTTAATTCGACCAAAACCGTCTTAAATATAGCATTTTTATTGATTTGTGGGCGATAAAAGGGGTGTGGCATTACTGTTTTTCTAAACCTTTGCGTAGCAGTTACGAACAAACCAGTAGAAGGAAGTATCCAATTTGGTCCAGTCGTTTTCAAGTTTTAAGCATCCGAACAAATCACGATTCATTATTATATATACAGATATTGATTTGTGGGCGGTAAAAGTGGGCGTGAAAACATTTATGTATCGTGACTGCCTCTTGGAGCACCTACACAGCAAGTTTCACTATAAAAATGTGTAGAACTCCGGAATTGCCATTATTTCGAAGGAAAGGGCGTATATTTAATGCGACCACGCCCATTTTTTGTACAGTTACTTACAGTAACCATCTGAACAAAATTACTAAATCTTAGTTTTTACGATCGAAACCGTCTGATATATATCCTTTATTTGGTTTGTGGTCGATAGCGCAAATTTGGCTTGTATGGGAGGTACCACGCCCCCTCGTCCAAACGTTACCAAACCTCACAGGAACACTCACTCTCCTCGGCAGACGTTGTTCTGCCACAGACCACCTTAATGCCATAAACGAAAATGTCAAGAAATGCAAAATATATTCACCATTTTCCGTATAGCTGCCGAAAGTAGCCATGTGCACTAAATAACCAAATTTTAGTCTAATACGATCAAAAACCGTGCAAAATATAGCATTGCGGGGTGCGAGAAAATATTTCCCTTGAGCCATCTCGTAATCGAAACAAATAGACTGCCCAAATTTTAGCTCAATTTGGGTTAAGCCTGGCGCACTTTACTTCACTCGACGCTAATTCCCCGAAAAGTGAGTTTAACTAAAGTGGGACTGGCCTATTTTTAGTGCACTTGCCGAGAGTAACCTTATGAACTGAATTACAAAATTTTTGTCTAATACGACCCAAACCGTTGAAATAAAACATTTTCATTGGTTTGTGGGAGGTAAAAGGGGGGTGTGGCAAAATTGTTCCTCAATCATCTCGTACCTGAAACAAATCAACTGCCTAAATTTCAGGTCAATCGGTTCAGTAGTTATGGAGTCTATAGGTATCACATAGCCAGACACACATCGTTTTGATTTTTATACATATAGATATTGATTTGTGGGCGGTAAAAGTGGGCGTGAAAACATTTATATATAGTGACCGCCTCTTGGAGCATCTACACAGTAAGTTTCACTGGAAAAATGTGTTGAACTCCGGAATTGCCACGATTTAGAAAAAGTGGGCGAATTTATATTACGACCACGCCCATTTTTTGTACAGCTACCGATAGTAACCATCTGAACAAAAGTACCAAATCTTAGTTTTTTACGATTGAAACCGTCAGATATATATATTTTTTTTTTTTGGTTTGTAATCGATAGCGCAAATTTGGCTTGTATAGGAGGTACCACGCCCCCTCGCCCGTCGTTACCAAACCTCACAGGAACACTCTAAAGATGTGGCTTCAGTTTCCCTGAAAATTTCCTAAAGATCGGTTCAGCGGTTTTGGAGTCTATACGTGATATAGCCACATACCCACATACCCACATATCCACATACATACATCCATTTTCATATATATAGATTTTTTTTTTTTTTTATTAAATTGATCTAAAATGCATATTTCTGTAAAATAAAACCATAAAAAAATTATGAAAAGCGTTTTACTGAGGTTGTTTTATTTGTTTATTTTCAAAGAAGTCACTGGGGGAATTTTCTTGGGGTTTTTCGTAGTTCGATAAGGTAAAAAATTTGGTTTTCCCCTAATTTGCGGGGAATTTCGTTAAAAATACCTAGCAACACTGGACTAGACATACTGTTTCGGAAGGCGTTACCATTATCATTTATATCTTCAGTAGCGTTCAGTGATTAACCTGTAACCAACCCACTTTTTAAGTTTTATATAATTTGACACTTTTTTTATTAGGAATTTATAGTCTAAATTTATTCTCGTTTCAAGCAATCAACAAAGTAAACTGATTATGACAAATATATGCTCATTAGGGCGGGTCGATTTGTAGGGAGTGAAAAAATTCACCAATTTCCTTATGATTTCCGTATTCTATGGGTTATTCCATGAAAATTTGCAGAACCATACCTCTATCGTTAAAATCGAGTCCCCTACTTTTTGTTGGTAGATTTTTTCTCAAATTGACGTTCGTATGAAATATTACCTACACGTTCACATCCATAACTCAAAAACTATCGATTGGGTTTAAAGAAAGGTGAGCTAGTTTTGATCAATTTACAAAAAAAAATCTCCAACATTGGTCCAACGGTTCAAAAGTTACAGGCATTTTTGTCCAAATTTTGGACCATTTTTCCATTTTTTTCATGATTTTGTCCAAGAATATTACTTTCATGGCCATTTTTTGGCTCAATCCATTATTTAATTCAATTTACAATTCAAAACGAAGAGTTTAAGCCCAAATTTATCGAATTCGGTTGATTAATTCATGCGATATTGCTAAAACAAAATAACACATAAAACCAACTATTTGATTTTTTTTCCCTTTTTATTTTTTTTTTGTACAAATATAGATATATAAATATATAGATAATAAAGTATCAATCAACCTTTTATCAAAAAAAAATATTCAATTTGAGTGTAGTAAAAGACAAAATGTGAAAAAAACATTATTTTTTCTGAAAGTCTGAAAAAAATGGAAAAATGGTCCAAAATTGGACAAAAATGTCCATAACTTTTGAACCGTTAAACCAATGTTGCAGATTTTTTGCCAATGTTGCAACGCGCCTACTGGCGATTAAACCCGATCGATAGTTTTTGAGTTATGGATGTGAACGTGTAGGTAATATTTCATACGAACGTCAATTTGGGAAAAAAATCTACCAACAAAAAGTAGGGGACTCGATTTTAACGATAGAGGTATGGTTCCTTTGGCAAATTTTCTTGGAATAACCCATAGAATACGGAAATCATAGGGAAATTGTCGAAAAATAAATCGACTCGCCCTAATGCTCATAATAAGAACTATTTTCTAATTCATAGTTTTTAATGCTAGGTTCAAGTTAATTTTTATGGATTTAAAATATTCTTGAATCAAGCAAAATAACTTTTCAATTAAAGAAAATTCTTTCTCTCTGTGTTTCCTTGGTGAGTTAAATGCTAGCCTCTTCATCAAATGTAAATGCTAGCATGTAAGCTTATAGAACCTCATCGACACTAGTCCAATAGTGCAATTCCCATGTGAGCTGGTAGAACAACAATGATGTCATACAAAAAATACTCGATACCAGTGGCAATGACTTCACTAAGCCAAGTTCTTATAGCCTTTTTAGTATTTTAACTAATTGGAGATGAACGAAAAATTTTATTAATTTTGATATGCTGTCAGTGGATTTTTACAGCAACCAGTTTACGTTGTGCAAAAGTGCTTTTTATTCCTTTACTTGGCTCTAACAATTTCCCTAATTGTCTTATAATTATTTTTAAAAGTTTTTCGTAGCAGGTTAAGAAAAAGCACAAACATTTTTTTTTCTTCTTGGAGTTTTCAAGAAAATATTATATTTTATGGGATTAAAGCAATCACCTTTAGCTTAAGCCTAACTTATCGGCATAGCGTAAAGAAAATAAGCCAAACATTCTAAAAATAAGTAAGGCAAAAACCACTTTCTTGGTTATGGTAGTGAGTAGAATTTTTTAAAAAATTGTTATATTTTGCAAAGCAAATACAAAATTACTTGGCAATAAAATTATGATTTGCTTTAAGGAAGCAATGTCATTTTGTATAATCGAGACAGTTTTTGCTCATGAGCACTTTGGGAGTGAATATTAGTAAATGGAAGAGAATTTTTTGGTGTTTTCTGTATGTGCAGACATATAAACATACAGCTTGCTATAAGTGTATTTATGTAAATAACATAATTATTTTCTGAATTTGTATGCTCAAGAAAAAGTCTCACTGGGAGGTTAAATATTAGAATACTAAACCCTACACATAGAATGAGGCTAAAAAATAAATGTGGCTGATGAGTGTGTCGTAGTGTCTTTAAGAGCTGCGAAATTTTCCATAAACCCTACATTTTTTTCTATGATTATGACGTGCTCCCTTTTCCATTAAAGGCATTTATGTGGTCTTTTTAAAATGATTCGTCTTCATGAGTGACACCCGTAAGATTTGCCTTTATGCTATTATTTTATAGGTACTATATTATTCTTTTGTATTATGAAAAACACATTTCCTATTGTAGAAAAGCTTTAAATTAATACAATGTTTGCTTTTATTAATCATCTGAAAAGGAGTTTTAAAATTCTTTTCAGAATAAAAATTAGAGTAATGCCAGATAATATTTAATGGCTCCATTGTTGCATCCATATGAAGCGCTGACCTTAAAGCAATACACATCATTCGAAATAAATGTGTATTGCATAGATATTTTTACAGCTTCTAGCTTTTCGCCTTTGAATGTAGCACAAATCGATTGAACTTTTTTAGAGATAAACTTTTAATCATTTTCTATTGTGAGCTATTTTTGTTTTTTCCCTCTTCATTTAGCCATGATACACAGATAAGGCCATTTACTGCAGGGAGTTGAAATAAAGCACAATAGTTTTGTTGCTGTTGAGTGCCCTTTATGCCTGAAGGTACCGTAAATTGGCCAATTGTGTAACATACATGTGTTTGCAATTTGTAGCAGCATTTCTGCAAATTGATTTTTGCATTATACTGACATGTTTTATCTTGTTTTAATGCCAATGCATTCAGAATATGTGTAGAAATTCAATCGAGATAAATTTTTGTGTATGAGCTTCGCACTTGGTTAAAAATCATAGAAAAAAATTTGAATACAAGGATTACAAAAATTTGTATAGATATTTTTATTGAATTTTATGTAAGCAAAGGATTAACACGTTTTGTAATAAAGTTTTTTCAAATTTCAATTGCTTAAATTTTTCATAAAATTTTTTATATTTTTTCATATTCTCATAAACTAACTTATGACTGAAGTTATTTCGACGATAAGTTACTTTATGTTAGCCTTAGTCAATTTTAAAACATGAGAATTTTTCTGTTTGTCTTAAGCATGTAATATATATCTACAAAAACATGATCTTTTATAATGATAATGATAATTTAAAATATAAAAATGGCAGAAATGCAATTTTTCTATAAGTATGTGTGAAAGTACTTAAAATATTACTCATTCTCATTCAGAATTTTTTTTTATTTTAAAAAGATCAAAGAGCCAATGCATGCATGCGCCTCATACAAACAAGATTTGGTCTTTGATCTGAAAGGAAAGGGATAGATTTATTAAGAGGAATTGATTGGAACCATACGTGAATTATTGATTACGTGAAATAACCTTAAAAGACAATTTGAATTGATTTTCACAGAGGCTAGTGTTATGCCTTAACCTCGGGCAAGCATTTCCATCCCTTAGTGTTTCCTGTCCTTTAATTCCACATTTTTCGCAAATTTAGCTGTGGATTTTTTGTTTTACATAATTCTTAAATAAAGGTAAGAACAAAGAAAGTGAAAATAACCATGCCCGAACCCGGATTCGAGCTAGGGGCCTCTTGGTTGATAGTCTAGCACACTCTCCACTAGACCACAAAGTCCGTCGAAAAAAAATTGTCTATTTTAAAGGTTTTTAAATAAAAAATGAATTAAAAATTTTTTTCTTTTCAGATCCGACTGCATCCATTTTCTATTCATCGCAAAATTACTTTAAGGAAAAGCTGTAACTAAAGTTTCAAGTGATTATTTTTACTAATCAGATAAAAACATGACTAAAATCATTCACTTTGTATATAAATGTGAGTGCGTAGTTTTGGTCTAACCACACCCATTTTCACAACACAGTTTGTCTACTTTTTCAGCAGAACGTACAGAACAGCTAAGAGCACATTCTAATAACACTGTGCGCTTTTTTGTACTTTTTTCCTCTGTATTTGATTATTTAAACGTTTTTCACTTCATTTTGGTGTGAGGAATCTCGTGGTGACTTTTGTTTTACTAAGCATTATAGAAGAAAAATTTTTTTCTAAGATATATCAAAAATTACTCAAGATATGCACTCATTTTCATGTTGATAACTCTTGAACCATTAGGATTTTAACTTTGGTTAATTTGGAAAAGTTCTTTCTATAATTCTGGCCAACAGCTTTGCTAAATAAATGAATATGAAAAAAAATCGCTTCCAGTGGGTCTTATCTTACAAAAAGTAAGAGTGATTCTTACAAAAAGTCAAACGAAAAAAATTCGAACAACATTGCGTATGAGTAACATTTTTTGCTTTGAAACGTTGAAAGCAGGCAAGACATATGTCGCTTATTAAAGGTTTAAAGACAAATTCAAATGATTTTTGTTGAACGTTAAAGAACAAAGAATAATAGAAATAAAAGAATAATAGAAATGACTTTTCTGAAGAAATCAAAATAAAAATCCTAATGGTTCAAGAGTTCTCAACATGCAAATGAGTACATATCTGGACAAATTAAAAAACAATTTTTGCACTACAGTCTTCGGTAAAGTGGAAAAACGGATGCTACCACGAGATTCCTCCTATTAAAATTAAGTGAAAAACGTTGAAATTATAAAATATAGATTTTCGTGCCGCACAGTGTAATTCATAAGTCTCAATACATACGCAAGTGACAGGGTTATCATAAAAAATATTTTTAATTATATATATTTTAAAAAGGGGGTTTTTGCATTAACAAAAACCCATAATTTTGGATTTTATCGTTTTTATGAGTATCTCTCGATCCTCAAGATTGGAAAAAAATCAAAGATCTGAAGTGAGTGAGTGATTCGTGGCCAAAATGGCATGGAATGGCACACATGTGATTTTAGTTAAAAGTACATCATGGCGTATGTGTTTTATTTTATTTGAATTAAATTTGATGTGAATTGTATTAGTTATAGTACGAGATCTAGCTGCAAGCTTACTACGTTCGTGTAGTTATGGGCATAGTCCGCGCGACTTCATAAATACCAATTACCAGTAAAAATTTTAACTGTAAATGCGCTATATTAAAAAAGAGCATTAAGGGTTACCCGTAGTTCCTTACCGATTTTGACTTTTTACAGTAAACATGTATTTCTCTATGTGTATAGAGCCTTCTGATCTAGTTTTGTTATGATCAGTCAACTTTTGCTGTACATTCTTAATAGAACTCCAAGAGGGGTACCCCTGGAATAAAATCGAATTCCACAATTTTTGTATACATCTATTCTACCCTCCTAAGAAAAAAAGTCATATCTCCATTTGGGTAGTTTTGAGATATTTAGCTTTTACGTTTTTTATCTTTCTAAGAATTATGTAAAAACTTAATAGAAGTCCAAGGGAGGTATCTCCAAGGTCTAACTGATTTCGATTATTTTTAGTACACATCTTATTACTTTATTTGCCAAGCCTTCTGACCGAGTTTCGTCAGATCGTTAAAATCGGCATTCTTTTGTAAGTATCTCCAATACAATATCATGTACAAAATTAATAGAGGTCCAAGGGAGATACCCTTCAGGATTCACCGATTTCAACAATTTTTTAATTTTTTTTAGATAGCTTAAATTAACCAAGCATACAATATTTTATTATCATAGGAGCACTGCACCCATTCTTATTCAAATTTTATATGGGATGAACGCACTGCACGGTACATTAAAAATTTATACGTTTTTATTTATGAAAGCATTGGTGAATTTTTTTTCGGATTTGGTAGCCCAAAACATTAAGATAATTCGCAACAGTGCGAATTTTTTTGTTTATATTTTTTATATTTTATTTTCTATGTATAATTTTTCAGTTAAATAGTTTAAAATTTCATTAAAGATCTTGTATATGTTTTTTAAAGTGTTGAATTTTTCCGAAAGTATTTGCTATATGATAAATATTTATTAGCCCTTTAGTCATTTTCGATCCGATAAAGCATTAATTTTAAACTTTTTCTCACCTGAGACATACGCGTTCTTCGTCATCAATGTTCATGTTGCTTAAGAAATAAAAACCCTCTTTACACTCATTCGACATGCCTCTGGCTTGCTACTTTTTGCTGATGCCTGTTAATTTAACAGCCTTTTTCTGACTAGCAACATTTCAAGCAACTAAAATTAGCTAGTCAGCGTCGGAAATGAAATGTTATTTAGTAGAATATAATTGAATGTCATTTTAGCCTCGTCATCAACATGGTTTACAATTAATTATCTGAAAAATAGACAAAAAAAAAATTACATTAAATTAATTATAATAAGTGACTCGTTAGAGGCGAAGGAAGCTTGACAGTTCGTTGAACAAATGGTAAAAAATGTTTGATTAGATAAATTTTTTTTACAACTAGAAAATAAACAGAAACCCCTGAAACATATACACTAACTTATACAACTAATTCGATAATTAGTACTACATAAATAATTCATCATTAATCTTATATGCCACAGCTTAATTCAAGTACTTTTTAAACTACTTTTTCAAGTGGGAACATTTTTCTTATGAGACGTTCTTTTTAAATAATTCCTTTTCAAATTTTTTGACGTAGAATTACGTCTTACAGCGCGGTTAGTATCGGGGTCATTTTCACAAATTTTTTCAAAGTGATATTTGACACTTTGGAGTATACCTACAGCCTTTAATATTCATCGTACAAAGAAAAGAAAAATGCCAAAATATCAGTTTTAGTGGGAATAAAACGAATATCTAATAAAATAGCAAAATCTAAGAAGATGACAAGTTCATGTATTCGTATGAGAAATGCACAAGCTGCTTAGCTGCAGTAGCTGCTTATGCTGTTTTTAAGGTTGTTGTTGTTGTTGTTGTGTTTGCTTGTTTGGTTCGTAATCACGTCGTTCGTTGTTGTGCTGCTTTTGTTAATGTTGTAATTTATTAATATGTATGTAAAACACATATATAAATATTCATCAGTTGCTTTCATTTTTTCGTTTCCCAGATAGCCAATCGGCTCGGTTGAAAACGGTGTGCACTTTTAAAAGCACTGAAGCGGACCGTTTCGTTGTCAGAAAACTATGCTTTGTGTGTTACATATAAGCTTACCATCTATTATTATTTTATTTTTATTATTTATTTATTTAGTATTTATAATATTGTACACTAAGACTGGGTCTTTTATAGTACATCAATTGAAAAAGAGTACATTAAGAATCATAACTTAGTTAAAACTGCATTAAAACTACAATTATACAAATCAGAAAAAATTTCAAAAGTAGACAAAATTAACTATTATTTATTAGCAAAAATATTATTTATGAAACATCAGGAATGAAATATCCTAAGTAACTTACTTAACTAGTAGAAGAAAAAGATAAACAAAAGCAAGAATTGAATATAGTTTAGGGATAAGTTTGTAAGAGATGTATAGAATAAGAAAACGATAGATAAAATAGATTAAATTTAAAGATTAAATTGTATATCAAAATTATTATATATTGCACGTTTAAAGCTGGTTCTTAATACTATTTGTTTTAAATAAATTGTTAGTGAATTCCAAAGTCTAATGGTGCTTATGAAAAAGAATTTACTGTTGTTTAAAAAGTTGTGCCTAGGAACGATTAGGAACGGCTTTGACAGTAAATAAGTTTATGTAAAAATATAATGTTTCGAACGTTCAAGTAATTCATTAAACCGCAACCTAAAATGCCTCTACTTCTGACAGAAATATGATCAAATCTATTAACATCATAAACAAATCTAGCAGCGTTATTAAACGCAACAAGAAGATTATGTTGCGACTGTGAGTCAAGCTGGCTATACACAACGTCTGAGAACGATATATGAGGCATAATCATTTGAACCACAAGTCTGCGACGTGTTTCTAGAGGGATAAAGCTAGAAAAAATACGTAAATATCATAATGTTCCGTATATTTTCCCAACGACACTATTAATATGATCAGTACATGTTAGTTTAGAATTCAGTACAAAGCCAAGATTTTTTACTTTGCTTACAAATTCCAACTGATTTGACCCAATGAACAATGGCGGAATATCTACAAAGCCTGAGTCAGTCCTCGCAATCGGCAAAACTTTTGACTCAAAGGGATTTATAAGAAGCAAGTTTGCGGTAGCCCACCTGTTTAGCGAGAGTAAATCCAAGTTCAATCTATAGCTCAAGTCTTCTAAAAGACAAGCTGGCCGAGAAATATAGATTTGAATGTCATCGGCGTACGCATGTATAACAGAATGTTTACAAATGGAGAAAACATCATTAATAAAGAAAGAAAATAGAAGGGGGCCTAAAATCGATCCTTGAGGAACTCCCGTTTTTATTGTTTTAAGTTTTGAAAATGTGTCACCAACTTTTACTCGTTGCTTTCTGCCTTCTAGGTAATGAGAAACTAGTTTAACTGCATTATTACTAAAGTAAAAATAATGTTGAAGCTTATTACAAAGTAAAGTATGACAAATAGTATCAAAAGCTTTAGAAAAATCAATAAGGCAGAGAAGAGTTATAAAGTTTTGGTCATACGCTATCCTAATATCATCAACTATCTTTAATACTGCCGTCGAACAGCTGTGCCCAGCTCTAAAGCCAGACTGCAATGGCGATAAAAGCTTATCAAATAAAAATTCAGCGATTTGATCAGTCATAATTCTTTCTAGAACCTTGCCCAGGGCAGGTAATATACTAATGGGCCTGTAGTCCTTGCGATCTGATGCGGATGCAGTTTTAGCTACTGGAATTACCGTTGCTACTTTCCACAACTCAGGAAATCGGGAGCAGGTAAGTGAGTGGTTTATGATATGGGTTAAAGAACCTAATATATAAGGGAGGACAAGTTTAATAAACCTAAGAGGCATTCCATCGATTCCTATTGCGTTAGAACTTAACTGCATTAAACATTTAGCCACACGATCTTCATAAACACACACAAATTCAAATGAGGGAAAGTCAGTGTTATCAGGTATTGTAGGTGCTTCAAAAACGTTAGTAAACGTATTCGAACTTGAACTTCCACTGGTCAAAAAAAAGTCATTAACCACATTAGGGTCCAAATTGCAGTCTTTCTGTTCATTGAAAAATACTCTAAGTTTTTTAATATTTTGCCAAAGCTGTTTAGAGTTTAGGTTCGGATTAAGCTTAGCACTGAGGAATTTTTTTCTTCTCCAAATTAACTATTAGAGTCGGATCATTACGCGCTCTTTTGTAATTTTCCCAGTTTTCATTCGAACGGTTAGTTTTCCACTTAGAATGAAGCTTATTTCTTAATTTAATGGCACACATAACACGATTAGAGAACCAGGGACAACAGGAATTATTAACTTCAACTCTACGTAGAGGAACATTAAGGTCGAAGACAACATTTAATTCGTTCATGAAAACTCTTAGTTTTTCGTCCACAGACTCATACAGGTAGCAGTCATTTAATCTCATACTAACCAGGTCACGAAGAAGTGCTTCAAAATTAACAGATTTGTAGTCCCGATATGAAAAACTTGCCTTGTGAGTACTACCAAAGTTTACATTAACACTACAGAATATTAAATCATGGTCCGAGAGGAAAGTCATATGGTCAAATTTTAAAACTAGGGAAATGTCGACAACTAAGCATATATAAAGTAGACTAGGCTCACAATCATGTCCATATCTTGTTGGAATATTGGAATTCATGCTTTTTAAACCACACGTCGTTGAGTGAAAAAAGTTCTCAGTGGCAGAATCAGTACGGAGCATATTAACATTAAAGTCGCCACAACTAATTTAAAAATCATAACTAAGTACCCTACTTGAGAGATCAGTAAAAAAAGATGCAACACTATTGCAACGATGGGGGTTATAAACACACGACACAAGGATACTAGTATTTTTATTAAAGATTTCCACATTAAGGAACTCACACATACCACTACTTTTATTTACAAATCTAACATTTAAATAAGACTTACAATATATAGCCACACCTCCACCTTGTTTTCCACACCTGTCACTGCGGAAAAATTTAAAGTCATTAAAAGTATAAAATGAATCAGGTATACAAATAATGTCAGCAGGTGAGTTTTGAAAAATTTATCTTGCGTAATCAAGTTTAAATCCATTCAAACTTCTGGCATTAAAATGAATCACGTTCAAACCATTATATTGTTTACATAAGACATAAACTAAGGCTTTGTAATTATCAATCGCACTATTTGAAGATTCATCAGAAAAAATCATAATGAAGCAACAAAGAATCAGCTTTAAACATATAATACATCAAAATAAATAAAAATAAAGTACTAAGACAAGATAGGTGAATGAGAAAAGACAGCAGTAATAGATATAAAAGAAAGGACAGTAAATAGATAAAGTTAAGATGTATATTAATGTTGATTTTCTATGATCTAAATACAAATTCTAAATGTTTGATAGCTTAAATCATTCTTGATTTTTAATACAAATTCTAGCTGTTTGATACTTTAAAATCGTTTATTGAGCTTTGGGTCAGGTTAGAACAATTAGTTGCTCTAACGAATTTTTTTCAAAGAAACAACAGCAACAATATTTTCAATATGAAAAGAAAAAACATCACTAGCTGATTAATTAGTTAGCTGATTGATTTACTAGTTAGAGCAATTAATTGTTCTAACCTGACCTAAAGCTCAATAAACGATTTTAAACTATCAAACAACTAGAATTTCTATTTAAAATCAAGAATGATTTAAACTACCAAACATTTAGAATTTGTACTTAAATCATAGAAAATCAACACAATAAATAACAAGGTCATATAGAAAACTTTAAGTTGTATATTAATTTTATTTGTTGTTAAGCAATTGTAACCTTTTCCTGAAATGGTTTTTATTAAGTTGCAACAATAAACTAAACAATAAACGGCAACTCAACTGCACTACCTTGATTTCAATACAAGATTAAATGCATATTTCAGCGTTTTTTGGCGAAAGGGTGAAAAAGAGAGGGAAAAAAGACAAGAACAAACGACACATCAAGCGAATATGACATAAATTTCAATTCGATTCTTGATGACCTCTTTATTTATAATGTTGATTTTCTATGATTTAAATACAAATTCTAAATGTTTGATAGTTTAAATCATTCTTGATTTTAAATACAAATTCTAGTTGTTTGATAGTTTAAAATCGTTTATTGAGCTTAAGGTCAAATGTGGTGCAGTGCGTTAGTACGCGCTTGCACGGGTATCACAAAGACTTTTGATGAAGCCTTTCGCCGGGCCGAAATTGCAATAAAATCAGCTAATGATTTTTTCCTTTTCATGTTGAAAACTTTGTTATTGTTGTTGTTTCTTTGGAAAGATTCGTTAGAACAATTAATTGTTTTAGATTTGTTTGGTAATTGTTGTTGGTTCAGTTAGCTGAAATTTTATTAGAAGTTCTTAATTTTTACTCTACATGAACAGCTGTATTTGACAACTAGCTCGCTTTTCTCTGCTTTCTACTTCATTCCTCTCCGAGTCGACCCTACCTTGGTTATTCTGCCATGAGTTGGAGTACGAATAAAACGAATGTTTATTTTCAGCATGTATGTATACTACTACGCAAATTTGCGCATGCGTTACTAAGCATGCGTTGTGCTTTAAAAACTACATTTATTTTTTGAATACCATAATAAATTCGAATTATTTTTACTATGCATTACATTCTTTCCATATTAAAAATTTATTTTGTTAACTAAAATTTTAATTTTAAATTACTTTTAAAATATACATATACAGGGTCCGCCACATAATTTTTTTTTAAAAATTTTATAAAAAAAAACTACTGAATATTTTCTAAAATTTATTTTTTTGTTTGAAAGTACAATCATTCCGGTTATTAATGAAAAATAATTTCATTCAAATAGCTGCCTCGGCTGGCCATGCAGTAGCCTACACGATTGGTCCAATTTTTAAGCACATTATCGATTGTGTACAGCTGTATTTCACCAATGGCTTCACGAATATTGTCCTTTAAAGCGTCAATTGTCTCTGGCTTGTCGGCGTAACACTTATCTTTGAGGGCACCCCACAAATAATAGTCCAACGGTGTCAAATCGCAGCTCCGAGGTGGCCAAACGACAGCAGCCCTGTTGTTGATAATGCGATCTTCAAAAACAGGGCGCAAAACATCGAGTGTAGCTTCGGCTGTGTGGCACGTAGTGCCGTCCTGTTGAAACAAAATGTTGCCAATATCCTCCTCTTCAATTTTTGTGAACAAAAATTCGTTAAACATGGCCCGATAACGATCGCCATTGACTGTAACGGCCACTCCATGCTCATTTTCGAAGAAAAATGGCCCAATTATGCCTCTGGACCAAAATCCGAACCAAACAGTGACTCGTTTTGGATGCAGCGGCTTTTCAATGTATGCGTGCGGGTTTTTTGTGCCCCAAATGCGACAATTTTGCTTGTTTACATACCCGCCAAGATCAAAATGAGCTTCATCTGAAAAGATGATTTTTTTGGCAAAATCGGCATCATGATTTTCAAAGTAATGTCGCAATATTTCCTAGCGTTGTTCAAGCGTATACACAACCATATTCGTTCAGCGGAAGGATAAAACTAATTATGTGTGAAATCAGACATGAGCTTAGTGTTACCATTCACGAAATAAGCACTAGTTGAAAAAAAAAAACATTATATGGCGGACCCTGTATGTATATGATCTTTACTACAGGAAAAATATATAATTAAAATTTACCCATATTTATTTCCATTAATTAAACATAACTTTGAATTACATTTAGTTTTAACCAACAAAACAAATGAAAAAAAAAAAACAAATTCATCACCATAAATATCAAACGAAAACTTTTTATTAAACAAAACAAATTTTTACATGAATTTAATTGTGAGCGTTTTAGATCAGGTAAGTTTAAAGAAGGACAACAACAAAAAATTTGTTTTTGAATAATTTTTATTTAGAAGATGAAATACTTTAAAAAAGTTTTGAAGAATACACATGAAAAAACCCAAATTTTTCTCTATTACTGTACACGCAGAGAAAAAACATAGTTGCAACAACCATGTTTTATGAGGATTATAGTATGATTTGGATTATGATTGTTGTTCGCATGTTCTTAAACATATTATATTTTCTTTGATCATGATAAAATGATTACAACAACCATATTTAGAAAAGAAACTTTTTTGTAGAAACCAAAATATTATAGAAACAATCATTATTCCCTTATTGGGTCAAAAATAAAATGATTGCAACAACTATATTATGAATTTATTTTTAGGATCCAGAATATAATTGAATATTATTTTTTAAAATAAGATATCTCGAAAAGTTTGCCATTGACTAGGCTGAACAGAAATATTAATTCAATTGAAAAATCTTTTGATAAAATTTTCTGTCCGAGCTGGGGTAAAAATAGCAATATTTGTGATAAACAAAATATGGTCAGAATTGCGAAATATGTTTACGTTAAAAAGAAACATGTTTGCTACAATTAAAGTCGAAAATGTCACTTTTCTGCGTGCTGTTTTTAGGATCAGGCATTTTAAAACAAAACACAACAATTGAACAGTTGACAACGAAACAGCACATAGCCAGGAATCGATAAAACTTATTGTGTCTGAATGAAGTGAAATTTTTCTGCAAACTGTTCAGACACAATAAATTCTTTCGATTTTTGGTTATGTTCTGCTTCGTTTGCCAACAAGCAAAGAATAGTTCAGACAAACATTCAAAATTCGAAAATATTTGTTTCTATAATAATATTCACATTTATCATGGTTGACAGAACTACAACATTTTTGTTGCAACTAATAGTTGAGGCAATCATAGTATGTTGACGACTTCAATTATGTTATGATTTCAACTATAATGTTATTTTTGGTACCACCATTAGTAAATAATGACTTTATTAAGGCAAACATTTGTGTTTGCAGAAATAATACAATAATTTGAGTAAAAAAATTATTATTGCAGTAATCATGTCTCAACCATGTCTTTTCTCTGCGTGTATAAAAAGGAATTCTACGTCTATACTAACAATACTATCGAAACTGTGTCTTTTTTTTTGTTGTGTTCGAAACGCTAGAAAAGGTTACTTTCAAGATATTTTTAAGAAAAGTCAAGTTTAAACAACTATAACTTTTTGTCCGTTTTTGGTTTTTGTAATTTTTTTCAAAAAATGGCTTACAACTTTGCCAAAATCATTCGAATCAAAATCATTTTAATTTTAGGTTTTTGGATTTTGAGGATTTTTTTTCGTAAAAATACTCAAAATTGAAATTTTAAAAAAGGTACACTTCTGGCAATAAAATTCCTAACGATCAGGTTATTCAAAAGAATTGTGCAAGTTTTTGTACCTGTCTTAGGTATAAATTAAAAAATTATTTCCACAACATTTTATTATAATGCTTTTTATTTTAAATTTGGAATTTTGCGATTTTTTTTTTTAATACAACAAGAACAAAAATTAGATTTTTTCCGAAAAGTAAAATATCACAACTCTGATATTTTCCTCCAATTTTTATATTTGATAGCTTTTTTGAAAGATAACCTAATTAGAAAACGAGGTGCAAGCCAGTTTTTTAAAAATTTACACTTCTACAAAAGTACTTTGGATTTTTTGGGAAAATAAGCACTTTTTCTCATTTTCTCAAGTACTGACATGTTTCGATGCAAGTCGGCACAGGATGCCGTAATCCTAGGTACACGCAATTTTATTTACATTTATTTTAACATCATGCAAATAAAATTAAAAGGTTAAGTGATAAAAAAACAACTTCAACTCTCAACTGACACTCTAATGGTCATATTAAAAAAAAAGTATTTTCTTATTCAGCGAAATGTTTTTCACAATCTTTATGTGACACAGCTTTCAGTTTCACAGACTACCACCTCGCCCATAAAAAACAAGCTACTCCATCAGCAACGAAGCGACTCTTAATCATTGTCATGTCGACAAATTGTTAGCGATTCATTGGGAACAGTTTTAAAAAAAAAACATACTAACAGCATCCTTGAAAAATCTGACAAATCTATTCCATTTTTAATTGGCGCTGCTTGTTTATTTCGTTTTACGTACATTTTTCTTAGAAATTTAATGAAAGAAATTAAATATTTATTTTCTTTGCGTGTAGAATTTGTGCAAACTCTCTTGAGAGTCAATCCATTGAGAAAATTATGATGTCGACAAACATGCTTTATGACAGTTAAAAGAGAAAAAAAAAATATTACATGTTTTACTTCTAGTTCCAGACAATGGCCTGGACAATGCAGACAAATTCTTGCAGCATAGCTTTTTATATTTTGTGCTTCCGTAGTTCTGCTTTCTCATAGGCTTCAGATGATGTGGGTGGAAAAGAGTCTGCATGACGTGCACACTTACTGTTCATTGTCCTTTTTTATTTATTAACGCTATCACACGGAACATCATGAGTGGTTTTATGCTGAAATGATTTTTATTGCTTTGGTTGCGTTGCTCCTTTGTGCATTTAGGGACAAATTTACACCGCGTATGTGACAAATAAGGAATGCCATTAATCTTAGAGGATTAACATTATATTTAATTCTACTTACATTTATCACGATTCCATGTTAGGCTGCAACAGTTTTTCTTTTTTTTTGTGAAAATAGGACCACACAAAAAGAGATAAAAGTGGGTACCAAGGAAAGCTTTGCTTAAGTACGAAAATTTCTTTGTCATAGTTGCTATCAATAGTCGTGACTTAATACAGTCAAAATCTCTAGCGTCTTTGGAGTCTTTCAAGATATTGACTAGAAGTGAAAAATTAATGCAGACTAAAAACTTAAATGAGTCTCAAAGCAGCCAGAAAAACATAGTGAAAGCTTGTACTAGCAAGTTTTCAAGCATTGCACTTGAAATAAGCTTGTAAGCATTTTTGTAATTTTCTAACAAGTTATTGTAGTGGTAAGCAAAAGAAAAGAGTTGGAAAAATATTGCTATAAACAGTTAAGGAGTTTAATAAGTACATACTAGGGCTTTCAATCCCGGGATTTTGAACCAATTTCTAGTCCTGGAATCCTGGGATTAAAGAGCCCAAATCCCGGGATTTTATTCACAACAAAGTATAAAAATTTTCAGCAACTATAAATGCATATACAATGTAAACAATGGCTTTTTTTCATAATCGAAATCACCCTGTTATTTTTTTCCTTCTATATTGAAAGTCTATTTCTTAGTTTGTTTTGAATGTGATCTTAAAAGATCAAAGTTTACTAGGCTGTTAAATTTTCATGCGATTTTGAAAGTAGCAATACTTTTGTTACTATGCTGCAGTTTTTTACTATAAAAGGAATATTTTATTCACATCATATGTTTTACTAACACCTCATTAATTTATTTGAATAAGAAGTTTTACTTTCTTTTTAAATTTTTAAAAAGATAAATTTATGTTGTTTGTTTGTTTGTTTTGCTTAACTTATTTACGTTTATATTTTTATGTTTTTTATAAAGTTAAATCGCATTTGATATTTGTAGATATATTTGGTTTACATTCTGAAATAAATGTTTAACTTTTCTGAAATACATATAAGAAATCAGAACGTCATTTAATAAATAAACATTACTAAATTGGACAAATTCGTATTTATCTAGACGTACTCAAAAGGTTTTATATAAAAATTCTCTTTCAAAAAGTATTTCGGTCACTTCTGGCGTTCCTCAGGGCAGTCATCTTGGACCGGTTTTGTTTTTACTATTCATTAATGATCTTCCTTCGGTAATAAAACACTGTAACGTCTTAATGTACGCTGACGACGTGAAACTTTTTCTTTGTTACTAATCACCCGAAGAACGACATCTTTTACAATCTGATCTAAATAGACTAGTGGACTGGTGTAGCTTAAATATATTAAATCTTTACTTAAAAAAATGTAAGCAAATGACATTCTCGCGTAGATCTGCTAATAACATAAATTACACTATAAATAACACTAACGTAGAAATAGTTTACAGTTTTCTCGATCTTGGTGTTACTATGTATTCAAAACTTCGCTTCAATCTCCACGTAAATATGGTGATAAATAAGGCAAGAGGAGTCATTGGTTTCATTAAAAGATGGGCTAAAGAATTCAGTGATCCCTTTGCTACTAAATTATTTTGATAGATGCATAATTCTTGAATATGCATCAGTTATATGGAACCCACAATATAATTTATTTATTTATTTATTCAATCAACTATTAACATTTATTGTTATACAGTTACTGTAAGTACATAATTTAATCGTAGATTATAAAACTAATGCAGCATGATATCGTTTTTAAATGCTACCCTATTTTGGGTGATTTCAATCGAGCTGCAGATAATGTTGAACGTTTTGGTCATATTGTAAACCGGGTCACATTTGCCATAATTAGTTCTTCTGTAGGGTATATAGAACAATTGCCTTTGCCTAAAATTTCTTTCAGGTGCATAAATATTGAAAAGAGATAGAAGTGGTGCACAATCAATATGATTCATCACTACATCCCGAGCAAATAAGGTGAGAAAATACTTTCGCCGGAACTCCAAAGACTTTAGTCCAAGAAGAGCACATCGCGCTTCATAGGAAGGCATAAAATCCCAGTGGAGCTTGCGAATTGCTAACCTAGTGAAACGCCTTTGAATATTTTTAATTATTTTAATATGTATAGAATATTGAGGGTCCCAGATAACACAATTATACTCTAAACCGACCTTACAATTGAAAAGAAAATGGTTCTCACGGTAAAGGGATCGGAGAACTCTTTCGTATTGCGTGATAAAAATCCCATCATCGCATTCGATTTTGATATAATAGCATCAAAATGTTTGACAAAGCTTAACTTTCGCTCAAATAAAACCCCTAAGTCTTTCTTCAAGTCGAGTCTCTCGATCAATACCGTATTAATACCGTAAGAACCTTCGAAAAGTTGATTCTTCATAGAAAAAGACATAACATTACATTTAGACACATTAAAATGCAATTTATTGGTCTCGCACCAAAATTGGAGACTATCCATGTCACGTTAAAGCAATAGGGAGTCTTCGTGAGAGTCCACACATCTAAAGATCTTTACATCATCAGCATACATCAGGCACTCAGAAAAGCGAACATAATTCGGAGGATCATTGATAAACAGAACAAACAACAGAGGACCTGAATAATTATCAATGTATTTAGATAAATTATTACCAATTTTAACATATTGTTGACGACCAACAAGGTAGCTCTCTAACCATAGAAGTAGCGAGGAATGAAATCCGAGGCTGCTTAGCTTATTAATCAAAACAGAGTGTTGAACTCTATCGAAAGCCTTTACAAAATTCGTGAATATGACGTCTACTTGATGACCTTTTTCCGTATTATTGGACAGAAAGTGTGTAAAAAGAGTTAGATTAGTAGAGGTAGATTTACCTGACACAAATCCATGCTGCATCTCAGATAATCTAATTTTAATGGAGTTATAAATTTTATTTTTTACCAAAGATTCAAAAATTTTAGGAATAAGTGGTAATTTAGCAATCGGTCGATAATTTGCAATATTTTGCCTTGATCCCGATTTAAAAATTGGAGTAATTGCCGATATATTCCAGGTGTCTAAAAATTTCCCTTCTCGGAGTGACGTATTGAAAATATGAGTCAACGACTTACACAAGGCATACTTACTTACTTACTTAGCTGGCACTACAACCGTATGTCGGTCTTGGCCTCATCTAAGAATTTGCGCCAGCCATTTCTGTCTTTCGCTTGCTGGCGCCAGTTGGAAATTCCAAGCTTCTTCAGGTTGTCCTCTACTTCGTCTTTCCAATGAAGATGCGGTCGTCCTCTTCTGCGTTGACCGCCGCTGGGTACCGAATCGAATGTTTTCTTCACTGGAGCATCGTCTTTCATGCGCTGAACATGACCAAGCCAGCGCAGCCGCTCGATTTTAATGCGCTTGACTATGTCGATGTCAGCGTACAACTCATACAGTTCATCATTCCACCGTATTCGGTACTCGCCATTGACGCAGATTGGTCCGTAGATCTTACGAAGAATCTTTCTCTCGAATGCTCCTAAAGTCTTTTCATCTAAACTGCTCAGCGTCCAGGTTTGTGATGCGTAAAGTAGGACGGGCATGATGAGCGATTTATAGAGCGTGATTTTCGTTCATCGAGAAAGGGCTCTGCTTCTCAATTGCCTACTGAGCCCAAAGTATCACCTGTTGGCAAGAGTTATTCTTCGTTTGATCTCAATGCTGATGTCGTTAGATGAATTAATGCTGGATCCCAGATAAACGAAGTTCTTCACAACCTCGAATGAGGTATTGTCAACGGTAACGTGGGTTCCAAGACGCTGGGACTGTTTATTTGTTGACACTAAGTATTTCGTCTTATCTGCATTCACTGACAGACCCATACGACTTGACTCTCTTTCTAATCTGGAAAATGCCGCACTGACTTCGCGCGTATTATGGCCAATGATATCGATGTCATCAGCATACGCAAGCAGCATAACACTCCTGTAGAATATTGTGCCACTATGTCTCAGATCAGCAGCTCGAATGATCTTTTCCATCATTAGGTTGAAAAAGTCGCACGATAAGGAATCACCTTGTCTGAAACCTCGTTTGGTAATAAATGGTGGGGAGAGGTCCTTCCCGATTTTAACTGCGCTGCTGGTGTTGCTCAGTGTTATCCTGCAAAGTCGTATTAGTTTTGCAGGAATACCAAATTCAGACATGGTGGAGTACAGGTGCTTCTTTATTGGGCTGTCGAAGGCGGCTTTGTAGTCGACAAAAAGGTGGTGGGTGTCGACTTGTTTTTCTTGAGTCTTCTCCAAGATTTGTCGTAGAGTGAAAATCTGTTCGATGATGGACTTTCCAGGTCTAAAGCCACACTGATAAGGTCCGATCAGTTTGCTTACAATGGGCTTCAATCTTTCACATAAAACGCTCGACAGGACCTAATATGCGATATTAAGAAGGCTTATCCCACGGTAATTGGCACAGATAGTGGGATCGCCTTTCTTGTGGATTGGGCAGAGCACACTGAGATTCCAATCGCTCGGAATGCATTCTTCCGACAATATTCTGCATAGAAGCTCGTGAATGCATTTAAGTAGAGCTTCGCCTCCGTTCTTAAACAGCTCAGCAGGTAAGCCATCAGCTCCCGAGGCTTTGTTATTTTTAAGCCGAGCTATAGCTGTCAGAACTTCATCATAGTCGGGCAGCGGAACCTCGACGCTGTCATCCAAAATTGGTGTTTCCGGAATATCATCTCTATTGGCGGGATTGTTGTCAGCGTCGCCATTTAGAAGCTTAGAGAAGTGTGCCTCCATAACGTCAGTGTACTCTGGACATCTGTCACTAGATTCCCATTTTCATCCTTGCAGGAAGAGGCCCCGGTTTTAAAACCATCGGCAAGGCGTCTTATTTTTTCGAAAAATTTTCGGGCCTCATTCTTGTCACCTCTTCAGCAGTCACACGTATGGAGTTGGAAATTTGTGTCAACTGCGCGCATATATCATCGATTGGAGGAGTGCTTTGAAGCAGGAGTGAGAGTCGAGTGGCAAAAGCACCGGCTGTCAGTTTCGATTGCAGCTTGTCGACGTCTAGCTTTCTCTGTGTAGGGTTGCGTGTATTCTTAGCTGCGCACAGACGTGTACGGATCTTGGCTGCAACATGATAGTGATCTGAGTCAATGTTTGCACCACGGATCGTGCGTACATCCAATACACTGGAAGAGTGCCTTTCATCGATCAAAACGTGATCAATTTGATTTTTGGTTTTTTGATCAGGGGACATCCAGGTGGCTTTATGAATATTGAGATGCTTGAATCTAGTGCTACTTACGACCATGTTTCGTGCTGCGGCGAAGTCAATCAGCTTCATTCCGTTATCGGAGGTGCTGTCGTGAAGGCTGAACTTTCCGACAGTTGGACCAAAAATATTTTCCTTGCCACCTTAGCGTTGAAGTCACCAAGCACGATTTTTACGTCGTGGCGGGGGCAGCGCTCGTAAGCATTTTCAAGGCGCTCGTAGAAAATTTCCTTGATCCCATCGTCCTTGTCTTCTGTCGGAACGTGCGCACATATTAGGCTTATATTGAAAAATCTAACCTTGATGCGGATTATGGCAAGTCGTTCGTTCACAGGTGTGAATCGCAGGACGTGGGGCCGTAATCTCTTGTCAACTACAAATCCGCATCCAAACTCGTGCTTCTCCGCATGGCCGCTGTAGTAGATATCACAGGGTGCATGCCGAATGCAACCCTGTCCCTTCCATCGCATTTCTTGGATAGCAGAGATATCAGCTTTGTATCTTTCCAAGACATCAGTCAGTCGGATAGAGGCACCTTCCCAATTAAGGGTTCCGACATTCCAGGTGCATATCCGTAAATCATTATCAGTTTTTCGTTTGCGGTAGTCGTCATCAGATTTGGGGATCATTTTTCTTCTATTCTTATTTGTTTTCATTGAAATTGGTTTTTACGGGTGGGCTTCAAACCCGACGCACAACCTATTTTAAGCCTAGGGAGGCACAAGGCATAAGCACAGTTTTTAAGAAATATGGGCAGAATATTATCTGGCCCACAACCCTTTTTAACATCAAGACTTACTTAAGCTTCAAAGACATCATACTCCCAAAAAGGAGATGCAGCCAAGGTCTGTAATTGGTACATCGACTTGCGTAACACGATCATGATTGTTAGAAGCATTATCACAAGCATAATTTGATTGAAAATAATGTCTACATCGACGCCATAGAATCCGTTCAAAAACAGTTTTACTTTTTGCTTTACGTCATAGTCGTTGGAATCAAAATATTATGCTTCCATATTATGAAATATGCCTTAAGATTATTTTACTACCTTCCCTAAGAAACAGAAGAAGGATGCTTAATGTTAAGTTTCTGTATAAATTACTTCGTGGTGGGATTAATTCGGAATATCTCATCTCAGCTCCAAATTTTAACATCCCAAGGAGAGGAACTAGACATTTTCTGTTTTTCAAGTTGAGTCAGTGCAATGCTAATTACGCTCTTCATGAACCTTTACGATGTATGTGCAGTGATTTCAATGACAACTTCAACATGATTAATTTTTCAGATTCATGATTATATTACATTTAAATAATTACATCAATTTAACTTCATCCTATTATACCTAACGCAGTTTTATAACAATGTAATATCGGTAATTGAGATTGTTGTGTTCTTCTTTTTGTCTTGATATTATGTTTTATAAAGTAAGCACCATCAAATATGAATCGTTTTTAAAACTTGCTTTTAACTATTCCATATTTTAATTTTAAATCGAATTGTGATTCACGTGCTCACGTGGCTACCTGATTTGAAATTAGACTGAACTCACACTATCACCTGGATTAATGTGCCAGAGTATATCTCTTTTCCACACAAGTTTATGCCTGCGATGGCCCAAATGCATATCCAACTAATTGGGATTTTGATTTGGCGGATATGAGATTTATCTCATTTCCACGTAGGTCCTCGAGTTGGACAATGGCCGCAACTGGTTTGAGTATAGTGTTTTGAAAATGAGTATAGTGTTTTGGATTGTCTTTGAACTCAGTATTGTTATTTTGAGTACCTTAAATAAATAACCACTATCATTTCATTCGATGTTGCTTATTTATATAGAATCAAATATATTTAAGTACGCGTTTTATATATATTCAACTTTTGAATTCCGCTGAAAAGCCAATTAATGTGCTTATTGGAAAATCTTAATTGCCAATAGGGGGTATGTTTTAGTACATAGGTGCATTTTGTCTGTCCCGGCTGATCCCGGCAGGATCTAGAATGTAAATCGTGCATTCGTATAGCTCGGCTATACGTATCTTTGGAAGATTCCATACCTCCACCATATTACATTCCATATTTCCACCAAAAGGTCTACCGCTACTGATAAATTGAATGTTGCAAACTTCTTTAAATCAACATTAACATTTTTTTAAAATTTCTGTTATAGAGAAAAAAATGTTAAAATTTTTATTGTGAGCGTACTGAGAATTGACATGATGAATGGCAACAAAAGTTGAAAAATGGTGAAAAAATTTAAACATTTTAATGAAAATTGGAATTTTATAAGTGTGACAATGTGACTCATACAATGCAAAGTTTAATGAAATTTTTTTCAGTTTTCGTTTTTAACGGCGCTTAATTACACTTTATATATTGTTTTTATTCAATTAAATAAATAAAACCATAGAATATTTGTAGTTCTTTGAAGTGAAAAATCTGTCACATTATGGTTTGTATAAAAATAATTGAAAAAAAACTTTCATATAAAAAATCGTGCACACTTCGCAGATTTTTTCGTTTATAATGCTGCAGACAAAAACCTCTTCTAATTTTTGTATCGTAACGCGTCCTTTTTGCTTGTTTTTATTTTTGGACAAAAGTTTCGACCGCTTACACCTTTTACACTTAATATAGTATTACTAGAGTGCATCCAAAAATCCAAACAGGACAAAAAAGAGTAAGTTTTTCTTTGCTTTTTTAATTTTAAACAACAAAACAGGCGTACGAGCGTTACGTGCGCAACCATGGAAATGCCCATATATTTCTTGAGAAGCACCGGAGATATCAGCTAGTATACAAACAAAACTTGAGTAGTCAAAAGCTGCTTTTATAGTGTAATGCAGTGCAATTGCGCATCAAGTGCTGTCTTCTTTTTGCTCTTTTAAAAAATATTTCTGTCGTTTTGAGGATTCTTTGTGAATTTTTTATTTGCCATTTTCAGTTTTAACTGACAACTTTTGGCACAAAATTAGCAGCACCTGCAGAAGACAAAGAATACAAAATGGATGGGTCGGAGGAAAAAAGATAGAAACGATTTGTTGTTTGTTTTCTTTTTGCCTTTTTTGCCACAACGTGCAACACTGCTTATTTCTCCAGTTCGCGTGAGCTTGAACTTTTGTGCACTTTAATGCCATGCAGAGTCAGAACAAGTTGCAATGGTCGTAAACATAGCTTTATTGCTGCCATGCATGAATGTGTGCGCGTGCAAATGTGTGAGCAAGTGTTGCAAGTGGCAACGTGTTAGTAATGCGAGTGCTTGGCGCTACTCAAGGTGCACACCATTTGAGGGTAACTGTTGATTACCTCCTTTTGTTATTGTCGAAGTATGTAATGTACGATTTAGTATCCGTATGAGTACCAGGCTAGGCAAAAAAAAATAGTTCACGTACAGAAGACATGTTTATTTTTCTTGCGCCATTTCTTGCTTTATTCTACTACTGACCTCGAGACAATGCTTGGGTTAAATACTTCAAGGTGCTGTAAGTATAACACTAACATACAAATCATATTGCATAAGCTTTATGTATAAAGTTGATTGTTTTTCAAATACTATTGACAGCAAATTTATGTGTGTGTTGTTGAGGTTTTTATTTTCTATAAGTCACCTCAAATGTTATTTATTTCCCGCCAATGCTTCCAACCGACCCATCATCTTGTATTTTATGTGCAAAAGTGCAAATTGTTGCTTTCGTCAGTTCGGTAGACAATGAAAAGAATTCGTCACGCCAAAAGCTTAACTCGATTATACAGCGTGACTCTGCATCTTAAATGGATTGTTGACAATTTACTTAAAGCACAATGACTGTTTCTGAATCTATATGAGAAACAAATTCCACAAAATAGTTGGTAAATTTTTTAGGAATTATGTATTTAATTTATGGAGCTGCCGAGGCAAAGCTGTGAAATTTTAGATATACAGCCATGGACAGATTAAACCCAATATGGCATTCATCAGCTAAAGTTAAATAACACTGTGCGGCACGAAAATCTGTCTTTCATAATTTCAACGTTTTTCACTTAATTTTAATATCGTGGCAACATCCGTTATTCCACTTTACCGAAGACTTTAGTGCAAATTTTTTTATTTAATTAGTCCAGAAATGCATTCTTTTGCATGTTGAGAACTCTTGAACCATTAGAATTTTTATTTTGGTTTCTTCAGAAAAGTTATTTTTATTATTCTAGACAACAACTTTGTTGAACATATATATATAAAAAAACACTTGAAATTGTCTTTAAACCTTTAATAAGCGACATATATCTTGTCCGCTTTCAACGCTTCAAAGCAAAAAATGTTACTCATACGCAATGTTTTTACTGTCAGAATGGATGAAAAGAAATCAAGAAAATGAATGCATAGAACAAAGAAAAGCACAGTGACAGTTCAAACAAAGGCGGAAAAAGATTGCAATTCTCTCAAGTGCCACAACCTTATAAATGAGCATTGGTTCCATGCATTCATTTTCTTGATTTCTTTTTATTCATTCTGACAGTTAGATTGAGCTCGCTCTCAAGTGCCACAATCTTATAAATGCACTCAAAAATATTTGTGTGTAAACATTACTAATAACTGCGTCCATTCTAAGAGTTTTATTCGTAGTTTTCAGCCACGAATAGAATTCGTAGAAGCGACGCATATTAGTATATATTACGAATATTTTGTTCGAATTCTAAAAAAAAAAATTTATCTGAGCTGGGGTTTGAACTTCGGCTCTTTAGTTTACGGGCCAAGCACTCTACCAGTACGCTACAGTCACTTTACAATCATACAGTTCCTTATGTTCTGTAGATGTTCGACAAACAAGGCTGAACGACTTTGGTTTTAAATTTTTTAGACTTTACTAATAATTCGTACATTCTACTAATAATTCGTACTGTCAGCCTACGAATGATTTGTTTCTACTAATATTATTTTTAATTCGTAAATAGTACGAAAGCGTGAGTAAATACTACGAATGTACTGAAAGAAGTTACGAAATTATTCGTACGAGAAATTTACGAACATTATTATTTATATGTACACAATCGTTCGTACAATGCACTAATACGAATTGATTTATTTTTGTTTACGAATATCATTAGTATATAAAACAAATATATTCGTAGATACTACATCAGGTATTAGAAAAATTTTACGAATGAATTCGTAAAGATATCACAATAAAAATACTTTGTATATTGTACGAATATTTGCAGAATGTACGAATATTTTGTTTACTAATTAAATTTTATTAATAAATTTTTTGAGTGTGAGCCTTGGCTCTGATTAACATCGTTGCTGTAGCATACGCGAGAGAGAAGAGAGTGACTCAGAACAGAACTGTGTGGCATTGTTGTTGTTGCTGTTTCTTAATTACTCTCTCGAAATGATAACCTGAACAGAATGAAGTATTTCATTCAATGAACCCAGTGGTAAATAGACACATGACCATATTAGCGGTTGGTAATATCAATCTATATATATAAAATGGAATGTGTGTTTGTTTATTTGTTTGTTTGTTTGTTTGTACCTTATAGGAGACCAAACCTCTGGACCGATCTTCCTGAAATTTTCACAGCATTTAACTGGGACTCTGGCATGATTAATAGGGTACTTTTTTCGACCACGCCCACTTTAACGCCCACTTTTTTTAAAATTATGTAATTGCTCCCATATAGTTTTTAACAGATTTACTTCAAATTGTATACACATTATACTCCAGGCGAGGTAGAAATAAACATTTATTACGCCACGCCCCCTTTCACGCCCCTTTTCATGCCAAATTTAAGTTTTAAACTTTTTGTTCTCTGTACAAATTTGTTCCTTCCAACGGATTATTTTTTATTTGGTAGTATATTGCTCTTAATACTGTTAACGTCGCCATATTACTATGAACTACGCCCTCTTCACTGCCCCCTTTTTTTAATTCAGTTACTTACTTATACCACTAACAATGTTTGCTAAACAAAATACTTTTTTGTAATATGTATTTACCTAAAGTTTTATATACTTTTTATCTACAGGTAAGGTAGCCATAGATTTTTTTATTACCAAATCCCCCTTTTTCGCCCCATTTTACTTTAATTATAATTAATCTGCTTTCAATATGGTATATTTATACAAAAATGATTGTCTGTCTGTCTGTTTGCTTGTTTGTGCTTTATAAGAGGCCAAACCCTTGGACCGATCTTCCTGAAACTGTCACAGTATGTTACTATGACTCTGGAAGGAATAATAGGCTATATGAAGTTTTGATTGGACAAAAAGGCGTGGCACCGCCCATATAACCAAAAATTTAAATCGCCATATTTTGGGCATTTTTTGACCTACGTCGATGATATTTGGTACATATGGCATTGGTATTATTAGGAATACGTACCAGGAAAAAATCGGGTGGGGCCACGCCCATTTTTATTTTTAAATTAAAAATCGTAATGTAGTCTTAACTACTGGACCGATCGTCATTAAATTTTCACAATAGGATATTCTTACGAAATAATAAATTCTTGACTATATAAAGTTGTGAGTGGACAAAGGGGCGTGGGCTCGTCCATATAACCCAAAATTTAAAATCGTCATATCTTGGGCATTTTTTGACCAACGGCGGCAGTATTTGCTATATATGGTATTGGCATGAATAGAAATACGTACCAAAAGAAAAGTGGACGGAGCACGCCCCTTTGTTTGCGATATATTGGAGGCTGGACCTGTTAACCGATCTTAAATTTTCACAGCGTGCAGCTTTGACTCAGGAATACTTATTACATGATAATATTTTTCGACCATGCACACTTCTGCACCTACTTTTTTACTTCGTTTATTAACGGCTTTACCTCAAATTTAAAATACATATTAACTAAAATAGTGGGTAGTCCCATTATCTTTCTCCGACAACTGTCTGCAAAACAGCTGATTGTATAATTGCTGCTTTTTGATTGGTCTAAAAATAAAAAGGGGGGGGCATGAAGCAAATTACATGCGGTTCAGTGCTGAATTTTAATTGGTTTACAACAAAAAAAGGGGAGAAGCACTGCGATAATTAAATTAAAATTAAATAAATAAATTTTTGTAAATATATAAATACTTTTAATTTTATTTTATAACGAGGAGGGTAGCGAAGCACACCGGGTTCAGCTAGTAGAAATATATAACAGAAATCTATAATATATAGTAAATTAGAATTATTGCATTTTTCAGGATAATATAAAAATTCAAATAAAACATAGTCTACTGTCTGTGCAATTTTTTGATGCAGTGTATTTAACTATACCAAAACCATGAATTTGAAACAAATATGTCCCACATATGAGAAAAGATTCAATGGTACCAATAAAGTTTGATGCAACAGTAACTATTTTTGTATCTTTCCACGCAGCTATTGATATGTCCGTATCATCGATATTTCCAACCATTTCATATGAAGAGCCGCGAATCATTGATTTCCAATATTTATCTGCTTGTAGATTACAATTGGATATAAGAATCTTTCTTATAGTTCCTAGGCTCAAGATTCCAAAATATTTATAATATTTATATGTATAGATAACATCAACTGAAGAAGATAGTTTTATTATTTAACATACCTTTCCAAGTTGTCGAAATATAGTTTGTAATAAATTTGTTGAAGAATATTTCAAGTTTCACTACATTATAACTACATTATAACTTGTATCTAATTTTTTTTCGGAATATAACCGAAAGCGATCATAATTTTCTTGACCAATGTAAAGCTCAAAATTGAACACGTATCCTGAAACTCCACATTAAAGCAACAACTTATAACCCCATTTGTGGGGCTTTGCGGGAAGATACTACTTCATATAGTTTCTTGCTTTAGTAGAACATATCTGCTCATCCACACATAAGAACTCCTCAAATGGAACTTTTTGGAAATTGCTAATAAGCTCATTTACCAAAGGACGAGTTATGTATATTCGATCATGATTCGAACTAGACTTAGGCATCATTTTAGAATTGTCATTAAAATGTAAAACTTGCTGAATCTTCTGAAGCTTTCGAACCGGAAGAGTGTTTTTAATTAACTCATTTCCTAGAGTGGTACTCCAATATCTTCGTGTATCTGAATTTGTATAACCGACATTAGCATACATATTCCAGTGTATTTCCTAGTGTCATCGTTTACTGCAATAAATTTATTTACAAATTACTCTCAGCAACGATCAAACTAAAAAGATCTCGAGGAAAAAAGAAATTGAAAAGCGAATAACGAAAGTACTGAGGTTCATAATATCATCGGGTTGTTCAATACTGCCTTTAAAAGCAAAGGGTTTAGCGGCCATATTCTTCTTTTTCCAAATTTTTTTTGAATAATGATTTTTAATAGCTCTAAGCTCTTCAGCTGCAGATGGTCGGCCAAATAAACTATCAATCAAGTCGTCAATGGTTTCTTCTTGTTTAGCTCTCGCTTTAGTCATGCTCTGTACATCACCATCAATATTAATTTTATTTTTTTTTTCTATTAATTTTGTTAAAAATATCTAGAAATATTTTATACATATGTCGTAGTAGAAGTAACATTTATTATATCTTTTTCATTAAAATACACAACATAAGTTAAATAGACAAACAATTCATTAATTACATTACATAATAGTAATTTGGAATGAAAAATATCTGCAATCTATAGTTCACAAGGAACTAGAGACGATTGCAGTTACATAACTAAATACCCACCAGGAAATGTGAGCATTCCCGGATGTTACCAGGAAACATTCCATGGAATGTAGGAAGCATTCCCCTTTGTTGCACACTCCATTGCTTTTTTAACATAGCATGTCATTAGAGGGAAACATTCCTCCCCGCTGTGTTAAAAAGTCATGTGGAAACATTCCTCTCCGCTGTCCTCAAAAGTGAATTAGAAGCAGTCCTCTCCCCTGTTTTAAGAATTAATGTGGAAACATTCCTCTCCCTTGTTATGAAAATGGATTCGGCCAGGATTCGAACCCGGGACCTCTGAGCGACAGTCAACCGCGCTACCACTAGACTATCGAATTCTATAATAAGCGGCTAGAAAACAATGATATTAATATTTTCTATTGTCATTGCTTGACAATAAATAAAAGTTTCCACATGCATTCTTAAATAAGCGGTTTGGAAACAATATAAATACAAAACTACCCTTAAGCTTCCAAAAGATGTGGTGGGGAAACAATATAAATACAAAACTACCTTTAAGCTTTCAAAAGATACGGTGGGGAATGTTTCTTTATCACTTTTAGATGGAAGCCTTCCGATTTTTCCTGGAGGGTAATTGAAGAATTAAACATAATCGTATTTTTATTATAACGTGAAGTGACGTGGTTTCAAAGAATAAATATATAACATAAATAATCACAAAAAAAAGAAGTGAAATAAATATAATAAAAATAAATATATAATGAGAAAAAAACGTGAATTGAAAGAAACTCAAAAAACAAAAAAGGATTAACTACTAACCAACACTAAACAAACAATCAACATCATTGTAATTAAGACTGAAAAGCCAAGTTTTAATATTACGAAGAAACATACATTTATTCCGAATACATCTTATGCTATAAGGTAAGCTGTTAAAGAGTCTGCGAGCTATTGAAGTATAAAACTGCAGAAATAATTGAAGTGAAAACTATGGTACAGTGACAAGATTCTGAAGATTAATTCTTAAGGTATAGCTTATTGAGTATCTACTTAGTAGATACCCAGATTTGATAAAAAATATCTTTAACACCTTGAAACAGTATAAATGCTTTAATGGTTAGATGTTCAATGTTCTAAAAAGAATCAGACTTGTATCACGGCGAGATCTATTGCAAATCAGACGTATTGCATGTTTTTGAGACATAAAAAGAGGAGTAATTTTGCTAGCATAAGCACCACCCCAGCAAACTATACCTTGAAAGAACTAAAACTTTTGCCAAGTTTTACCCTTACATGTTTAGCATCAAACCACCTTCTCTTTTCTTGATTACAGATTTACCACAGGGTCGTCCACCACTCACAGGCCAACAGGCCAACGTGTCGTAATAACGACATAAGCGAGGGAGGGATGCTGATACAAGCAGCGATTGGGAAAAGGGCACGGAAGCCAGTGCTAGCTTAATTTTAGAATATAAAATTATCTAGTTTTTATTTTCTTCTTTAATCTTTTTTTATAAGTATTAGAATTAATATTATCCCTTAAGCTATTGATTAACTAGAGTTCTAGGACCAAATAATAAACTTAATTAATGAATTTAAAATAAGGAAAACATACATATTATTCATATAGAGTTTAGGCATTACCATATATAGTTACCGAGGCCCAGAGTTACCACAGGGTCATTATACTGCAGTATGACTCATTTGTTTATTTTCTTTTCTTTTTGGCACGTCAACGGGACTGCAATGGTGAGGGGAGCACGTACAGGAGAGACCGCAACATCACATGACGTTGCTGGCCAATCAAAACGCCGAACTGAGCGTTTATTGCCACCGTTTGAGACAGATGTTGCAGCAACATGAGCCTGGGCCGCCAGCAGCCAGAGGACTATAAAACGGCCATCTGAAGAGAAAGATCAGTCAGTTCTTACCAACCACCGAGACGAGAAGACGTGTTCAGCTCCGTCTGTTCCAGCTAAAGTTTATTTAAAAGTAGTGAAAAGTAACGACTTAATATAAAGCAGCTGTTAGGAGAAAGAACGTCGACAGAGGCAGCGGCAGAGATAATCGATTATACAGGCAGAACGTCGACAGAGGCAGCGACAGAGATTATCGAGTATACAGGCAAAGCGAAAGAACGTCGGCAGCGGCAGAGATCATCGAGTATACAGGCATAGTATAGACGACGCCAACAGAGGTCGTATGAAACGTAACGATTATAAGCCGCTCCATCATGCAGAGTGTATCCTTTGATTTATTTGTAAAACGAGTATATTTGTTTTATTTCTTATATTTTAGTGCCAGGGTATCTGAATGGAGAAAATTAGTGTTGTTTGGAATCAGCTAAAACTATTATCGCGTAACGTTAATTTTTAATCATAACCGAATCTTCAATTCGATATAGTCGTTTCATCGCAACCAGTTCCCGCCATAACTTTACAAGTGTTAATTTATTTTAGTATCGCCTAACCGAATCTTCAATTCGACTTCGGCCTGAACTGGGACTGAATAGTCGTTTCATCGCAACCAGTTCCCGCCATAACTTAAAAAGTGCTAATTTATTTTGGTATTGTCTAACCGAATCTTCAACTCGACTTCGGCCTGAACTGGGATTGAATAGTCGTTTCAACGCAACCTGTTCCCGCCACAACTTTTAAAGTGTTAATTTATTTTGGTATTGTCTAACCGAATCTTCAAGTCGACTTCGGCCTAAACTGGGATTGAATAGTCGTTTCATCGCAACCAGTTCCTGTCACAACTTTACAAGTGTTAATTTATTTTGGTATCGTCTAACCGAATCTTCAATTCGACTTCGGCCTGAACTGGGATTGAATAGTCGTTTCATCGCAATTAGTATCCGCCACAACATTCTTCCCTTATTTCACAATCCCACCCTATAGTTTCACTACCATTGTTTCCGTGCAGTAATTACTTATGTTAACAAGGATATCCGCTTAGTAGGACTAATCAAACCTATACTCATTCAGATAAACTGAGCAATTAAGAGTTAACCCATTATTATTAATCAATGATTTAAGTTTACAATTACTAACTTTAATCTATTTTTTTGGATTCATAAGTTACCCATCAAGTCTAAGATTTGTATATTTACTCGAACACGTAGGTTAAGAGATCATTGAACAATAAAGCTATTGTAACGTGTAACAAGCGGGTGTTTTGACTTGGTGCCATAATTAAATAAATAATTGTCAAGAACCCTGGTGTCGGCGAGCGACACCCCAGCATAGAAGGTTCCTTACAACCGTATTCCAATTTAGATTGAAAAATACCTTAGTAAAATGACTTGAGAAGTTCAGAACAACAATAAGGTCTTAACAAAAATAAATGTCTAGTGGCAGCCATTAGATAATTTTTTAGAGCTCGAGTATGTTCCGACCAACACATCTTAATATCCAACATTAATCCGAGGTATTTATAAGAATTAACAGGTTCAATACTAAAACACTTATAAGAGCAACAAAAAGCCTCAGAATAAGTATGAAAAACATCAAATGAAGAACAGATATTTTTACTAGACATGAAATTTTTACAACTGTCATCATGAAAGTAAAATTGTGGAAAAGCAACTTATTAACCTAAAGCACTAAAAAACATAATTTTTGTTTTGTTGCTAAGTACCAATCGATGGACTTTAAACCAGTGACTTAAAACTGCCAGATCATGATTTAAATCTATAGCAAGGTTTAATGGTGAGTTACTCGTAAACGTACAGGCCATGTCATCAACAAACGCATTTGCACTACTTTTGAACTTCTGAGAGAAAAGTGAATTAATGAAGATTAAAAACAGAATAGGACCTAGCACTGAGCCTTGTCATACACCTAATTTAACGTGCAATGAAGAACTAAAGTCACCTTCAAACTTAACTTTCTGCTGTCTATTTGATAAATAAGAACCAAGCCAGTTATATATTAAGCCTCTAAGGCCAAAATTATGCAATTTTTTTAATAAAATATTATGGCTGATTGTATCGAAAGCTTTGGTAATATCACCGAAAGGAGCCGCAGTTAACTTTTTATTGCTTAAACCTGAGTAGACATTTGAGCAAAAATTCAAAAGAGCATCTTCTGTTGACAGACCAGATCTAAAGCCATATTGACATTTACTAAGAAAACAATTATTTTCCAAAAATTTTACGATACGAGCCTTAATAGCTTTTCCAAACACTTTAGCAAACACCGGAAGGAGCGATGTGGGTCTGTAGTTGTTAATATTGGTACGATCACCTTTCTTAAAGAGAGAAATTACCTCAGCCATCTTCATTTCACTCGGAAATATACCTGTCTCAACACTTAAATTAAGGAAATGGCTTAAAACATTGCAAATATTAAAAGAAATTTTCTAAATGAAATTATTAGTTAAACAATAATTATAAACAGAATTCGAATTTTTTAACGATATAATAATTTAATACACCTCAAACGAAGAAATTGCATAAAAAAAAGCTCTTAGATAAAGAGGGTTCACTGCACAAACAAGAACACAAGGATATATCAGTAGCATTATCAGCAAATACTTCGGAGCCTATTGAAACAAAAAAATTTGTTAAAACTATCTGCTAGAATTTTTTAATTAGAAACAGATAAATTATTTATAAACAATGTTTGAATGGTTTCATTATTTGCCCCTTTATTAAGTATATTATTTACCAATTTCCATTCTTTTCGAATGTCACCTTTTGGTTTTTGGAATTCATTACAGTAGAAGTTATTCTTGCATAACGTTACATTTTTTGACACTTCTTTACAAATAGCTTTATAAGAAGAATTAATTAAAGAATCATTTGGAATTTTTTTTTTACGCTTAAATAGCTTGTTTTTGGCCTTTATTTTATGGAGCAAGTCATTCGTTATCCAGGGTTTATTTTTGAAGTGAAAACTTCTTTAGGCGCGTTGAACGATTTTGGTAGAGGGTAAGTCTTTGGTTTGCGTCATCATGATTTTCCGAGGAACTCTCGTCATCAATACAGACAGCGAGTAGGTATTTAAATGATGCTCTTGGATCTTGACTACCAGGCGCTCTGCAAATGTAGCAAGCAACCATCAATAAGTTCCTCTGCTGATGCATCGTTCTTTCTCCTCCCTTTGCTCCGCTGCGAAACATTAGCTGCATTCCCGTGGCACTAGATCAGATCAAATCTCAGTAAAACAACGTTAGTTCAACTTTATAACAGTTTGTCACCACAGTTTTGAAACAGCTGTTTTAAAGCAATAACAAAAGAAAACAGCAATACCAAAACGCCCATTGAGCGGTGATACGTCAAAATACGAAAATTAATAGTTATTTAGATTTGCCAACTATGTTCGTTTTGTAAAAAAATGCTTGAACTTGGACCCCTTTTATATTGATCAAGACTTGAAGTCAAGTTTCAGAGTTTGTAGGCAATTCGCCGCACATCGGAAGCGACGGAAGGGAAAAAGAAACTTGAAGCTGTACCGGCAATTTTTCGTCATCCTTTTGTTATTTTCGCGTTGTTGGCAGTGCTTTTTATTTTATTTTCGCATATCAATGTGAGTTTGTTAGACTTCGGTTACAATAAAATTGTTTTGCATTTAATTTAATTTCATTTTGCATTAAATTTTTAAGCAAAAACATTTTGTTAACTTCCACCGTGGTAAAAAATTAAAATTCAGTTTGCAAATTTCTATAAATTATAATTCATTTGCTTGCTACCTATCTCGTTTTATTTTTAGAAAACCAGGAAAGAGGACCAGGAAAAAAAAACTTGACTTCAGGTCTTGATCAATGTAAAAGGGGTCTTGGCAGCATTTTAAAATCAGAAATAGAGCTAGAAATCGAGCTGCTTTTAATTTTTGTTTTTTTTTCAACGTGGATCAACGACCACGGGAATGCAGCTATTGCATGTTACTGTTTTTTTCAATGTATATGTATTGTATGTATGTGCTGTAAGCTAAAATAATATAAATTTCAAATTTTTGATGTTTGGTTTTTGTTTGACTGGCCGTGAAGTCTCTTTTAATGCCTTCACTTAAGATCTTGCTACCAGGCAAACAAAAAACATAGCAAGCAAAGTGCTGTTTATTTTCCGCCGCCAATTTGGTTAATCCTCTCTAACATTGCGCAACCGATGTGATACTGCTCTTCTCTGTTCGTCTTTGTAGTAGATTTGTATGGTAATTGTTGTTGTTAATGTATTTTAGTTCAGCTACAGATCTACATATACATTGACAGAAAAACAGTAAAATCCTTCATGATTTCTTTATGAAGGAACGATTTGTCAGCAGATAAACTTATTGATGGCTGCTAGCTGCCATAGTAGAACTAGGCAAGGTAGTGTTAGGGCTGAATGTGTTCTCTGTCTAAATGACCATACAGAGAACACATTCTCCATAACTCATCCATTTTAATATATATTTGCCAATTCTTGCTTTCATATTGCATTTCTCATTGGTTGCAGATTTTGTATGAAATGTCAACTTCGTTTTGACAGTTTCGGCCACCGGCTCTCCGCCCTAACACTACCTTGCCTAATTTTGCCATTCCTGCTGCATTAGCTGAGCGCCTGGTAGTCAATATCCAAGAGCGTTTATATGAGTTTCATGACCAACATAAAAATATTTGTAGTCTTATAAATGTCGCCAGCATATTCTCTGACTGGGACCATGGTATAATAAGTAATAGGTAGGAGTGACATTTCGTGTTTTGACCATCGAATGTCAAACAAAAGAAAACAAAATAGAGAACGTGTGTCACACACATTAGCCGCATTCAGAATGGATCATTTAATTGCAAAGGTTTCTCACTCAAATTTAAAAAAAAAACAGTTGCCATATATTATAACAGTTATATATATAATATATATATAATATATAGGTTTTCGCTTCGGTCGGCAGTCCCCTCACTGCTATACTTCTTTTTTATATTATAAAATATTAGTGTTCGCTGGAAGACTTTGTCCTGCCACGGACCGCCTTACTGCTATATAAGGATTTTCATGCTAATCGGAAAAAATTTTATATTTTCACTCCCTCAACCTTTGATTATTTCTTTCAAAATATGTTTTATTCGGTATCAGTAAACCTATAAATGCACAAGTGAATATTAATGTAAATTTCATATTATTTATTGAACATATTACCTTTAAAACATCACAACTACGGAAATTAAAACAAAAATGCTCGAAACTTATACCACAATGAACAAATGCAGCAACACCGCCAGATGAATATATATATCTATATATATAAAATGGAATGTGTGTTTGTTTATTTGTACCTTATAGGAGACCAAACCTCTGGACCGATCTTCCTGACATTTTCACAGCATTTAACTGGGACTCTGGCATGATTAATAGGGTACTTTTTCAACCGCGCACACTTTTACGCCCACTTTTTTTAAAATTATGTAATTGCTCCCATATAGTTTTATAGTCCCAAATTGTATACACATTATACTCCAGGCGAGGTAGAAATAAACATTTCTTACGCCACGCCCCCTTTCACGCCCCTTTTCACGACAAATTTAAGTATTAAACTTTTTGTTCTCTGTACAAATTTGTTCCTTCCAACGGATTATTTTTTATTTGGTAGTATATTGCTCTTAATACTGTTAACGTCGCCATATTACTATGAACCACTATTACATATTACATATATTGTATTTGCTAGCTTTTTTTTATATAGTTTTTGTTTTATATTTTTATCTTATATATATATATGTGATTTGTTGATTATGTATATTATTCGTTGTACTATAAAAGATGTTACTTTATCTTATTGTACTAACAAGTGTCAAATAAATAAATACAAAATAAAAAATATTGACTTTATGAACTAACTACTTTGGGTTGAAAAAAAAAATTAAAACTAAAAATTAAATTAAATTTTGTAAATTGTTCGTAATTGGAAAAAAACAATGTTTTTAGTGCCAAAGCCCGTTATATTTCACATAATAATTAAAAATTTGCAAGTCTTTTATGCGCGTTCTTTGAAACTGCTACTAAAACTCTTAATTTTTTGCTTAAATTAATATTTAAAAGAGGTAACTGCGAATATTTTGATGAAAATAAATATAATTTTTATTAATTTAATTATAAGAAATTGATGTAACTTAAACACTTATATCATATTAAAGAAATCTTTGCATAAAAGTGTATATTTCATATATGATATCTTGTGCATCAAGGTATTTAATAAATTCAATATCATATATAATATATTATACTTCAGCCACTTACATGCTTTGTAGATGACTACGCGCAGGAACATAATCATAACTGATGAAATCGAGTTGATTCTCAATAACTGGAACCAAAGTGAGGATGAATTTGAGTCTGTCGATGATATTGATAACAATGTCTTTACTCGTGGTGTTGGTACTAATATTACAGTGGGCGATATTGATGATTGTTTGATTAAAAAAATAAATACTTTCCATAGTATATCTAAAACTATATTAGTTGTTAAATTTATGTCAGGATTACGAAAAAAAGAAGTGTAAGAAATAAATTTAAAAATCGTAACAACTTAACTACTAAAATTTTCGGTTGTGAAAAAAAATTTAAAATTTTTATAAATGATAGTTTAGATAGTGATACAAGATTATTGTTAAAAGCAGCTCAAAAACTCAAGAGGGATAGAGGTTTTAAATATGTTTGGGTTAGGAATGGTAAAGTTTTTATGAGGAAAAGGGATGGTGACAATTTCATTGTTATAAATAAGCTTAACGATCTTGAGTCAATATCTTAATGCGCGTTAGTTTAACTGATAATAATGATAATTTGTTCAGCATCCCTTTTGTCAACTGCACCAATATTCATTCTCAAAACCAACACTATTAAAATAATTGTATAATTGTTCATCAAAACATTAAAAGCATGCGTAAAAATTTCGACAATTTATTGCTGCATTTAGAATCTTTTTTGAATAAGCCCGCATTTATTTTCTTAACTGAAGTTTGGATTTATAATAACGAAAAATCACTGTTTAATATTAATGGTTACAATTTTATAGCTAATTGTAATAATACTTATTCATCTGGCGTACTCGTACGTGAGCATGCTCCTTGTGTAAGCATCCTTTGTCACCTCAAGCATATCCTTATAGGTTAGTTGACCAATCTCGGCTTCGCCAATAAATGGGCGTACCAGAGTGGTCAATCTTATGCTTGCCAGCGCCGGACACTGGCACAGAATGTGTGCTGCTGTTTCCGGCTCCTCTAGGCATAACCTACACGCATCGTCCTCGGTCAGAGTCATCTTCCCGAGATGGTACATGAAGGGACCGTGTCCTGTGACCAGTGCAGTAAGCCAGCTTAAAGTCCTTTGATTGTATCGGATAACTTTTGCTGCCTCACTACGAGACCACTTCACGGCCGCCTTTGATTGCCTGCAATTAACAGCTTCTTCCCACCTTTTACTGTGTTCCGAGTCCGTCCATTGTTTAATAAGGCCTGCCACCATATTGTCGCCTATGGCGATACGTGGTTCTGGTCCACAGAATTCTTCTGCTGATCCTGCTCTTGCTAAAGAATCAGCTTCTTCATTCTGTTCTATTCCAGAGTGTCCTCTCACCCACATAAGTGTGAGCTCATTCGTCTGGGCGCACCTATTGAGTTTTGTAAGACATTCTATGGCCAACCTGGAAGTGATGTCTGTCCGTTGCATACACCTAATCACAGACTGATTGTTGAGAGCGATGACAATTTTCTTGCCACTGATCCGGCCATATATCAGGTGGTCCAGCGCATGCACTACGCCAAGCATTTCTGCCTGGTATACAGACACAAACCTCCCCAACCTCAGTACACAGGATAGGCTTAACTCTTTTGAGTACACGCCTGCCCCGGCCCGGCCATTCATCAGAGAGCCGTCTGTGAATATACTGATATCGCTACCAGCGATTTCTTCACAAACGGCTCCATCCGTTATAAGAGTTTTATAACATTTTTCTGTTATTTTACTCTCTGCCTTCCGTCCATAGGCATAAGAGTACTCCGAGCAGTAGTACCCTTTGTCCAATGGGGGACGAAAAGAGACCCACTGTGGTCTGCTTCGGCAAATCCCCAACTTATTATATATATTACTAGCTGAACCCGGTGTGCTTCGCTACCCCCTCGTATAAAATAAAATTAAAAGTATTTATATATTTACAAAAATATATTTATTTAATTTAATTATTGCAGTGCTTCGCCTCTTTTTTTGTTGTAAACCAATTAGAATTTAGCACTGAATCGCATGTAATTTGCTTCATGATAATTGAAAATGATTGGTAATTTATTTTTAGACCAATCAAAAAGCAGCAATTACACAATCAGCAGTTTCGCAGTCAGTTGTGGGAGAATGAGAATGGGGTTACCCCACTCTCTATTTTAATTAACACGTATTATAAAATCAGCTGTTTTGAAGACAGTGGTGGAAGAAAGAGAATGGGGCTACCCCACTATTTTAATTAATATGTATTTTAAATTTGTGGTAAAGCCGTTAATAAACGTAGTAAAAAAGTAAGTGCAGAAGTGTGCATGGTCGAAAAATATTATCATGTAATAAGTATTCCTGAGTCAAAGCTGAACGCTGTGAAAATTTAACATTGGTTATCAGGTCCAGCCTCCAATATATCGAAGGGGCCAATCAAAGGGGCGTGCTCCCCCCACTTTTCTTTTGGTACGTATTTCTATTCATGCCAATACCATATATAGCAAATACTGCCGCCGTTGGTCAAAAAATGCCCAAGATATGACGATTTTAAATTTTGGGTTATATGGGCGAGGCCACGCCCCTTCGTCCACTCACAACTTTATATAGTCAAGAATTTATTACTTCGTAAGAATATCCTATTGTGAAAATTTAATGACGATCGGTCCAGTAGTTAAGACTATATTGCGATTTTTAATTTTCCTAAAAAGGGGCGTGGTACCACCCACTTTTCTCCTGGTACGTATTCCTAATTATGCCAATACCATATGTACCAAATATCATCAACGTAGGTCAAAAAATGCCCAAAATATGGCGATTTAAGTTTTTGGGTTATATGGGCAGTGCCACGCCCCTTTGTCCAATAAAAATTTTATATAGCCTGTTATTCTTTCCAGAGTCATAGTAAAATGCTGTGAAAGTTTCAGGAAGATCGGTCTAAGGGTTTGGCCTCCTATAAAGCACAAACAAACAAACAAACAGACAGACAGACATTCATTTTTATATATAAAGATTGAAAGCAGATTAATTATAATTAAAGTAAAATGGGGCGAAAAAGGGGGATTTGGTAATAAAAAATCTATGGCTACCTTACCTGTAGATAAAAAGTATATAAAACTTTAGGTAAATACATACTACAAAAAAGTATTTTGTATAGCAAACATTGTTAGTGGTATAAGTTCATTTGTATTATTGTACTAGCAATGTATAATAAGTTTTATGAATGAATTAAATTTTGGTTGGAATAAATTTGAATTTAAGCAATTACATAAAGAATAAAGAAAAACAGTAGTTAACATGAAATAAAACAATAAAGTGATAAGTGTTGTAAGATAATTAATAAATAGTAGTAATAGTTAGATGTTTGAATAGTATGACATTAAAGAAAGCCTAAAGTTATTCGCACTAACAGTAGCTTTTATGCTAACCGGTAATGAATTCCAAAGTTTAATGGCGTTGACGAAAAATAGCCGTTTTGAATTTAAATGATTAAATCTCGGTATAATGAGGTTGCCAGTTCGGTTCGAAATACTGAAGCGTAGTTTAGTATAGAGGTAAGATGGAGTCCTATTATGTATTAATTTGTGCATAAACAAACAATTTCTTGTGTTTAAATAGTTAATAATGCTACATCCCAAAATTTTTTTACTTATTTGGGATACATGGTCAAAGTGCCTTAAGCCAAACACATATCTTGTCACATTATTAAAGGCAACTTGGATTTTGTGCGAAGATTGTGAATCAAGATTACTATAAACCAATTCGGAATATGTTATTAAGGGGACTATTAAAAGAACAGCAAGTCTCTTCTTAGTCTCAATGGGAACAAATTGTGAGGAAAGCCGTAGGCAGCGCAGAGTGAAATAAATGCGATTGACAACATTATTTATATGGTCAGAACAGGAGAGCTTCGAATTGACGTAAAAACCTAAATTTTTAACCTTAGCAACCATTTCTAGCCTATTATTGTTTAAAAATATCGGTGGAATATTAGTGAGGTCAATTTTATCTTTAGAAATTGGAAGAATATACGATTTCTTTTCATTTAGGCAAAGAGCGTTATTGCGTTGGAAATTGCGTTGAGATCTTCATTTAATCTATAACATAAATCTTCAACTAGTCCAACGCGGTTAGAAGAATATAGTTGAATATCGTCGGCATAACCATGCATCATTACGTTTCTACACACCGTAAAAATATCATTTATAAAAACACTGAATAACAGGGGCCCAAGAATTGATCCTTGAGGTACACCTGATTTTGTGTTTTTATAATCAGAAAAAAGATCACCAATTTTTACTCGCTGCATTCTACCTTCAAGATAATTTCCTACTAAGGTTAAAGCATTATCATTAAAACCAAAGAGTAGCTTGAGCTTTTTAACTAAAATAAAGTGATTAACACAGTCGAATGCTTTCGAAAAGTCTAAAAGGCAAAGAAGTGAAAGATGTCCTTCATCATATGACATTCGAATATCGTCGATAACTTTCAGCATTGCAGTCGCACAGCTATGTCCAGTTCAAAAAAACGATTGGTATGGAGATAAAAGTTTGTTTGCTGAAAGATATTGATTTATCTGATTAGCCATAAGGGACTCACAAATTTTAGAAAAAGAAGTCAAAATACTAATTGGTCTATAATCACTCAAGGTAGTAGCAGAATTTATTTTAGGAACGGGGATAACAGTAGCTAGTTTCCATGCTTGTGGAAAACATGAGGTTGTAAAGCAGTGATTAACGATATGTGTTAGGGGACCAATTATATAGAGTAAAATGATTTTGATAAATCTTAATGAAATACCGTCATGCCCAATAGCATTTGATTTAATTTTCATGATAGATTTTATAACATCATTCACACTGGAAAAAAGAATTTATTGGCGTCACAAAACTGACGAGCACTACACTGAAAGTTACCATTATAGGCTGAAGTATTTGAAAGAAAGAAATCATTTAAAATATTAGGGTCAATGCTACAATTTTGTTCGGTATAATTATACACACCAAGACTTCGAATGTTTTTCCACAGTTCCTTGGCAGGAAGAAAGCAATTCAATTTACGATGAAAAAATCTTTTTTTCGACTGTCTAATTACAGAGACAGCCCGATTACGTGCAAGCTTAAATTGCTCCCAGTTAACATCAATACGGTTTTTCTTCCATTTAGTGTATAATTTATTTCTATTTTTAATAGCTGATTCAACTTCTGTCGTATACCAGGGACAAGACTTGTTTTTCATAAAAAATGTACGAAGAGGAACAAAATATTCAATAGCTGTGTTAACCTGAGCGACAAGAAAATTTAATTTATTATCAACAGATTGAGAAAACCAACAGTCATTCCAACAAATACAAGACAAATAGTCATACAGCAAAGGGTAATTAATAGACTTATAATCACGAAACGAGATTGACATTGGAACTGAGCTACGATATGCATTAAAGTCGATAGAACAAAAAAGGAGATCATGGTCAGATATAAAAGAGATTTGGTCAAAAAGTAAAACTAAAGAAATATCTGATGAAATAAAGATATCTATTAAACTAGGACGGACACCAGGAGCAAAACGAGTCGGAGTCGTATGATTAATAATTGTCATACCAGCTGCATTGACTTTGTCTTTAAAGCTATCAGATACATTGTCTTTAGTCAGCAAATTCACATTAAAGTCACCACAAATTATAAAAGATTCAAAATCAGTTACACGACAATTTAGATCAGAGAAATAAGGATCAAGACTGTAACATCTATTAGGATTATATACGCAAGAAATCAATAGTTTAACATTATTATTATTACAAATCTCAACATTTAAAAATTCAACATCAGACCCACAAAATTTGTTTACAAGTTTTGAACAAAGACATGATTTACAATACACAGCAACTCCACCTCCCTTATTATCAATCCAGTCATTTGTAAAAAGCTTATAGGTTGAAATATTTAAAAAACTATCAGGAATGTCAGGATTAAACCAGGTTTCTGAAACACATAAAACGTCGACAGTAGAATTTTCAAAAACATTTTTAACGTAATCAAGCTTTAAAGAGTTTAAGCTTCTGGCATTAAAATGAACAACAGAGAGGCCGTTACGCTGTTTACATAAAATGTTGATTAGCATTTTGTGATTAACATCAACGCCATTAGATGGACTAGATAGCATGCGAGAAACAGACACAACCATCAGACGAATAACGAAAAGCTTTAATTATAGTCAACATAATGAAAACAAGAATAAAATTATCAAACATCTTTACAATAAATATAAAAAGAAAAAAAAGAATGAAAATAATAAATATATAAATAAAAATAAAATAAAGATGGATAGTAAATTGGCTGCCAATCGATTACGCAGTTGCACCGTGGACTGCATTATGAAGATCCTCCACACTGCTAATGCAAATGCCTTCAGAATGCTTTTCCAACCTAATATGTATAGCGCCACGAAATGTAAATGCATTGAAAATCAGTTTCTGGCGTTTAAATGATATAGCCACTTGTAAAATTTTACGATTTTCCTTAGATAGGCTTTCATGTATATACACATTATTATCCAATTCGAACCCTGCAGACCGCAGATTAACTGCTGATTTGGTTCGCCTCCGATATGCTCCAAAAGCTTTAATTCAATTGAACAGAAAAATTAATTCAATTGAAAAAACTTTCTGTTTCAAATGGAATTGAACCTGGGCTACCGCGGTTCTTTAGCTTAAGGGCTACGCACTCTACCCACTGGGCTACGACCGCCACAACTCAATATATCATATGATATATGGTGCAATAAAGTGTTAAGAAAAAATTAAATTTATATATGGGCATTTTCAGGCTCATAGACAAGACACTAATGTAACGATATGAAGTTTATTCTGGCTTTTGAGAAGCACGAGGCTGTACTTTTTTTATCTTAATTTGAGACATAGACGGCTTTTACTTATACTAAAAAATTACTTGACTCTAAAAGAGCTTAGAATTTCCTTATAATCCTGTATATTTTCATTTCTATTTTAATTTTCATTTTTAAAACCATGTTTTTTTTAGTGTACTTTTGAAAATATTTAACATTGGTGTTTTTGGTATAATAAATGGCTTACATCTTTCATACAATACTACATTACACTTCAGTTCCGACTTTTGTAATTCATTTGCAATAGAATGAGTATTTAAAAAAATACTGCTTAAGAAATTAAATTTTTGACTTGATACACAAATAACTTGTGTAAGCGTCAAAAATATCAGCGATGTAATAAATCACTTCATGAAGAAAATACATACATATATTATATTTTCTCCTAGGGTATCTTTAGCATGCCGAACAGATGAAGTGTGGAAGCAAAAAACAAAAGATAATAGATTTTTTGTGTGTTTTTAGAATTTCGACACTATTTGAAATCAATGCCAAAAATTACTGCATTTAACATTTGGTCAATACGCTATAAGTTGGTAATAACGAGTCTTCAACATATCATGTTATAATCAGAATTATAGACAAACAAACGATTAAACATTTTAATTAAAAAATAGAATGCAATAAAATAGTACAGCAAGTCGGCTTAAATGGTATCTAAACTGTTGTGGTAGCTGTTGCATGGCATGTTATTGCAATCCGCAAAAACAAGAAAGCAAAACAAAAACCAAATTAAAACTTTGTTTATTTTCAAAAGCGACCATAACAACTGTCGTGGCTACAATGGCAAAATAACACGCGACACATTATAGCCACTTTTGTTGCCATAAAATTGAGTATAATTTTAAATTTAGTTGTTCTGTGTGGAAATAAATGTGTTTTTACTTAAGCTTAACAGCATTTTCAGCAATTTGTATCTACCAACATTAGATACATTTAACGAAACCATAAATTTCATTTCAAGTCATAAGCATCTAGCTATGCCTTAGCTACAAATTAACTCATTATAAATTGAAAATTTTTTCATCAAAATCTAACTAACAAGATTTCGTTATTCAATATTGATAACAGATAATCAATAACTACGTAAGAGCTGCTGCGCCACATCGTAACGTATCAGCAGATAATTAAAATATATAGAAATACACAGACTGCAAATATGTATGTGTAGTTGTATGTTGGCCAGTCAACTCAATATATCCTTGTGCCATAATGAGCTGTTTTAGATACTAAAAGTGTGCGTTTATTAATAGATTCGTTTGTATTTTGCTCAAAACTAAAAATAATAGAAAAATTCAATGGGAAACAAAGAAAAAACAAAAAAAAAACAAAAACAAAGAGATACACCTTCGTCTAGTGGTGTAGGTATATAAAGGTAAAGGCTCTGCGAAGAATATGCAACAGTAAAGTGGAGACTTTTTTTTAAGAGCATATTTGTGGAAATTCATGGTTTTTTGTAGAAAAATATTTAATGCCAGTGGGCTTAAATGTTTAAAATTTAAGGAGCACCACAAGTGTCAAAATAGATTTTTTTGCATTTTCCAATTGTTTGTAATTTTAGAAGTAACCCAGAAAACATTAAGACTCTTTAAGGATTATTTTTAGACTCTTATTTATGAGGCTTTTTCGTCATTGTGCGCTCAAAAAAGACTCTTTTTTATCCTTTCTTTCTAGGTTGAGGACACCCCGATATGACTCCTTTTAGTGATTCTTTTGTGACGCAAAATAAGACTCATTTCTGACTCTAAAAAAATACTCTTTTAAGACTCATATTAAAGATTATTTCATGACCCTTGAAAACCCTCATTAAACCCTCACATTAAGTACTCTTTTATGACTCATATAAATGACTCTTTTAGGGATAATATTAAGGACTCTTTTTAGACTACTATTAAAGACTCTTTTAAGACTTCTATTAAAGACTCTTTTAAGACTTATATTTAAAACTTTCAATGTCGCTAATTGCTTTCTAATATTTGTTGGTCCACTGCTCAAAAACCTCCTCAATCGCTTCCTCACTATTTTTGAAGTGAAAACTTCTTTAGGCGCATTGAACGATTTTGGTAGAGGGTAAATCATTGGTTTGCATCATCGTATTTTTCCAAAGAAATCGTCAGCAATGATAACAAGATAGGAAAATTACAAGAAATAACCTCAAAAATGTTTGCATGTATTTGTGCATAAAAAAATCAACAGTGATCGACACTCTTGTTCTTAATCGGCCGCAAGCTCACAAAGAAATCACTTGGCAACTCCTGAAATTAATGCATATAATCTGTTTGTTAGTATATAAATACTTAAGTTAGGTTGCAATAAGATGTTTGCAACCAAAACTTATTATTAACTCGGTTTATATTGGTATATATATGCCTTTAAAGTTTGGCAATTTCTTCAGTTGTTGTATTTGTCAACATTATTGAAAAATTTGCTTTTACTTAAACAGCTGCTATGCATGGTGAGATTTAAAAATGGAACGATCTTCTTCTTTTTCTGCTTTTTTCTGCTGGAACTTCGTTTGCAAACAAGAAAAATAATGTATGGATTGAGTGTTTTAACATTTTAATCTTTAAGTTGTGATAAAGGAATATGTTGAACATTCAAATAATTACATGCATGCTCTTATTTTATTTTATATCGTCAAACAAAGTTTGACAATTTTCACACTTGTTGTATTTGTCAGTGGCTTTTTATTTTCACCACTGCGCCATTTTATTTTCAGAGTTGCCAGCTATCATTGTTTTATTAATAAATTTTTTCATAAAGGGTGTGTGTCAAAAGGAAACTTTTCAGTCGTGGTAGGATAGAAAACATCAGGTTGAATAAAATTTGTGTGTGTTGAAATAAATTTGTCTCTTTTGCAGTGTCAAATGGACCATGAAATTTTGACAGTTGCAAATTTTGACGTTTCACATTTCGGCCGTGTTTTAGCGCAAATATTTTATTTTATTTGCATTTTATCAATTTGCGACATATTTAATTCGAGAGCTTGTACTTGCAACATATTTCGTAAACTTGTAATATTGTACACTTAAAAAACTTAAAAAAAACGAATTAATTAAAAAATTAAAGAAAGTGCTTGAGTTTGTGTGTGCGAGTGTGTGGGCCAACGGTCGCCAACATCAGCAAGTGCAGCAAAGTTAAATTGGCTTTCTTTGCTGGCGAGCGTCCTCCAAGTGCCACCACCAGCAAGTGCAGTGCAAAATTTGTTGCTAGCCAACATCCTCTTAGTGCCATCACCAGTAGCACAAGCAAGTGCTTAGTGCTTTTTTAAAACTGTTTAGCTTTAATTTCTTATATGAATTATACATAATTTATAAGCTATAGATATTTCTTAATTTTAGAATATTCTATTTTTAATACACAAAGCAATATAGATATGGTGAACATTAGACCACCCATATGTGCAAAAGTGTTATTTTCTTCGCTCCCCGCACATTTTCGTGGAGAAAATAAACTAAAAAATAAGATCTGCAAAAAAAAAACTGGGTGCGTCTAGTGGTAAAATGCCAGTCGCATTTGACTTAAAGCCTCAAAAACACACTTTAAAAAAGTTAAAAATTTCTTTGATCTGTAACTCTTTTAAAAAGTGTTTAAGGTAAATCGTGATTGGGACTTTAAATTTAAGAGTAACCTAGCCAATAACAACAGTGTATAAACTTTTGACCAAGTTGTGTTATTAATGGTAAAATTAACGTTTAAAGACAAGATTTTTGAAATTTTTTGAGCACCTTTTTTTGCAAAAACGGTTGCCATTATGGTTTTCGTACGGATAAAATGATGTGCTTTATTTCATTATAGAGATAATTAAGTAAAGTGTAAATGAAATTTTTTTTTAGTAAAAAGTAGCGCCAATAACGCGGTTCAAAGTAAAAATATATAAAACAATAATTAAAAACATTAATACAAAAAAAAATTATATAATTCAATTATAGTTAATAATATAATTCAAGCACAAATAATATTTATTATGTTTTAAGTAAAATCATTGGTAACACATTTAAGAACAAAGAACATTAAACAAATACCTAAAAGATAATTTTTATAATAATTTTTCTCCATTGCATGCAGGAAAACTCTTTCTGCTCTTCTTGGTGAGTTAAAATGGCATTAAAACGTGAAATTAATGCTACGCCACGTTCTTCAATATCATTAAAGGCTAATAATTTTTTAATTATAAATTTTGCAGCAAGATAATCTTATTTTTCCTCCCAAGTGGCTGTTTTCCATTTTCACAGTTTATTTGATATAGTTGCGAACGCCAAACACTATAACTACATGATACAAAGAACTACAGATAATGTATTCCCGGCGCAACGAAAAATATTTACTGCGCACCTCGTCATTGATGCTCGTCAAATGTGACACTTGATGAATACATTAAAAAAAATTATAGCAGTGAGAGGACTGCCGACCGAAGCAAAAACCTATATATAAAATATAAATGGAAGACGTTGTCCTGCCACGGACCGCCTTACTGCTATATAAGAATTTTCATACTAATATGGGGTTTCGGACTATGCTACATGTAGGATGGATTTGACAGGTCGGACAGACATGTCAGATGTGCAAAAGCTCATACTGCAGCCCGTCCTACATGTAGGATGAAATCAAAAAGTTTTAAAAGTTCCGCTCTGATCTTGTTCTTCTCTGTACGTCCTTGTTTGTAGATTTCCTTGATAATTGTTGTTGGCGCAGTTAGCCGAAAATTTTTTGTAGGTGTTGTGAATTCTAATCGTGTAGCTACAGTTGGCATATGAAATTAGAATTATTTTTGTTAAGAGCTTATAACAATTTATTAAATTTTTTATATACTACTGAAACTATTTCTTTTAAGCAAAAGTGTTACCATATCAAAAATACATATAATTAAAGTAATTTATTTAAATTATTTCATTATTGATTAATATAAAAAATTAAAGCTTATCAATTTATACATGTTCACCATATCTATATTGCGTTGTGTATTAAAAATAGAATATTCTAAAATTAAGAAATATCTATAGCTTATAAATTATATATAATCCATAAAAGAAATTAAGCTAAACAGTTTTAAAAAATAGAATGCTTAAAATAAGCAGACCTTAGTTATTCAATTACTACTGAAAATATTAATTATTTTGCAGGTTTAATACGTAATTGTCATGAGCTAAATTGTTCATATATATGAAATATATATATGTAAATATGTAAATATATACATATATATATATATATATATATGTATGAATTTCCGATACGGTAACACTTTTACTAAAAACAAATAGATTTACCAATATTATATATACTCTTTAATTCATATGTATAAACTGTTTTCTAAATTAGTTCGATGTCATATGCTGACCTTAGCTACAAATAAACATCCACAAAAAATTAAAGCTTACTGTACAACAATAACTACTTAGAAAATTTACAACAACAACGCAAAGGGAATTACAAGATCCCAGCGGTTGCGCAGCGTTAGAGGGGATGAACCGAATTGGCGGCGCAAAATATACAGCACTTTGCATGCTATATTTTCTGTTTGCCTGCTGTTTCGTTAATTTTTTTACTTTTTTAACAGTTTTTTAAGTTTACAATATTACAAGCTTACGAAATATGTTGCAAGTACATGCTCTCGAATTAAATATGTCGCAAATTGATAAAATGCAAATAAAATAAAATATTTGCGCTAAAACACGACCGAAATGTCAAAATTTGTAATTGTCAAAATTTCATCGTCCATTTGACACAGCAAAAAAGACAAATTTATTTCAACACACACAAATTTTATTCAACTTGATATTTTCTATCCTACCACGACTGATTGACACACAGCCATAGTTGACAACTCTGAATATAAAATGCCGCAGTGGTGAAAATAAAAAGCCACTGACAAATACAACAAGTGTGAAAATTGTCAAACTTTGTATATGTAATAAAATAAGAGCATGCATGTAATTATTTGAATGTTCAACATATGCCTTTATCACAACTTAAAGATTAAAATGTTAAAACACTCAATCCATACATTATTTTTCTTGTTTGCAAACGAAGTTCCAGCAGAAAAAAGAAGAAAAAGAAGAAGATGGATCCATTTTTAAATCTCACCATGAATAGCAGCTGTTTGAGTAAAAGCAAATTTTTCAAAAATGTTGACAAATACAACAGCTGAAGAAATTTGCCAAACTTTAAAGGCATATATATATAAATATAAACCGAATTAATAATAAGTTTTGGTTGCATTTGGTTTAATTGCAACCTATCTTAAGTATTTATATAGTAACAAACAGATTATATGCATTAATTTCAGGAGTTGCCAATTGATTTCTTTGTGAGCTTGCGGCCGAATGACGAATTCCTTGGAAAAATACGATGATGCAAACGAATGATTTACCCTCTACCAAAATCGTTCAACGCGCCTAAAGAAGTTTTCACTTCAAAAAAATGTCAAAAAGAGACGAAGATAGCAAAATGAAAATGAACAAACAGTCAAAATTCTGTCGCGCACATCAAGCAATGTAGCCGCTTTTTGTGTAAAGCGCTAAATAGGGGAAAAACACCCCTACAAAATATGCAAATTTTTTTCACAAACAGTACTAAAAAATATATTTACTTTATTTTGGACACGTGCTTTATTTAACAATATATATTTCATTTCAGTAAAACAAGTTTTTTTAAGAATATGTCGACATTTTAAAATCTTCACACCCTATTATTAAATTATGGCTACGTTGCTACCAATAAGCACCTTCTACGTCACAGCAAAGATGGCAGACATGCGTAATACTTCATCTGCAGTTCTCTATATCATAAATGTCGCTATATAAATTGTTAAAATGTCAACAATATGCACCTTATTTAGGTTCAAAAATGTTTTAAAAAAACTGTACGACTAGAAATACTGAAGGTCTTTGGATAAGTTGAGCATGCAGTTATTCTTTACTCGGCTTGAGAATTAATTTATTTAGATGTTCACATAATTTCAAACTTTTGTCGCAAATTTTTTTAATTAATGTTTATATATTCTTACTTTGAACCGCGTTATCGGCGCTAAAAATAAATAATTTTTATAAAAAAAAAATTTCATTTAAACTTTACTTAATCATCTCTATTTTTAAATAGAGTACATAATTTTATCCGTATGAAAACCATAATGGCAACCGTTTTTGCAAAAAATGTGCTCAAAAAATTTCAAAAATCTTGTCTTTAAACGTTGATTTTACCATAAATAATACAAGTTGGTCAAAAGTTTATACACTGTTGTTATTGGCTAGGTTATTCTTAAATTTAAAGTCCCAATAATGAATTACTTTAAACACTTTTTAAAAGAGTTACAGATCAAAAATATTTTGAACTTTTTTAAAGTGTGTTTTTGAGGCTTTGAGTCAAATGCGACTGGCATTTTACCACTAGACGCACCCAGTTTTTTTTGCAGATCTTATTTTTTAGTCGAGTTCTCTACGAAAATGCGCGAAGAGCGAAGAAAATAACACTTTTGCACATTCCATATATTTCATGGGTGCTCATGAACAAGTATATTGTGTTAGTGTTATGATATAAATAGATATAAATAATCTTTAATTTTTTATATTAATTCAATAATGAAATAATTTAAATAAATTACTTTAATTATATGTATTTTTGATATGGTAACACTTTTCCTTAAAATAAATACTTTCAGTAATATATAAAAAATTTAATAAATTGTTATAAGCTCTTAAAAAAATAATTCTAATTTCATATGCCAACTGTAGCTACACGATTAGAAATCACAACACCTACAAAAAATTTCCGGCTAACTGCGCCAACAACAATTATCAAGGAAATCTACAAACAAGGACGCACAGAGAAGAACAAGATCAGAGCGGAACTTTTAAAACTTTTTGATTTCATCCTACATGTAGGACGGGCTGCAGTATGAGCTTTCGCACATCCTACATGTCCGTCCGACCTGTCAAATCCAACCTACATGTAGGATAGTCCGAAACCCCCTATTAGCATGAAAATTCTTATATAGCAGTAAGGCGGTCCGTGGCAGGACAACGTCTTCCAGGGAATTCTAATATTTTATATATAGGTTTTCGCTTCGGTAGGCAGCCCCCTCACTGCTATTTTTTTTTATTCTCTTATTTGTTGTTGCTTTTGTTTGATACATTAACTGACATAACAAAAAAACAATTTATTTTTGTTGTTAAGTATCAGATATTACAGCTTAGGTTACTTATTTTCAAATCGCAAGCGAGGATGTAAGGTTTTGAGTTGATAGGACACATTCACGGCTATTGCTATGGGGCATTTTGTTTGATGTTATTTATTTACAAATTTTAAGCGAAGGCGTAATGACAAATTCTCACTAGTTACTGAGCTTCTTATGGCAGTAATGACTTCTCATTTGACCAGTGGGTAGTCGTCTGGCCAGACGAAATGGTTTTTCTTTTTGAATTACTGTGCTTCCAGTTGTTCGATTGGCAAACGCTCTCTTGAGTGTTCGAGTATGTTTTCCTTCTATATGAAAAGTATAGAATAGAAAAGTTCTATAAATGTTGGTAGTGATAACTTCTGTCTTACTGCATTATTCTGTATCGCGAAGAAGCACACCAACGATGAGAAAGACACGAGAAACAATACAATTTTGTATCGAAGAAAGTATTGCTTCTCGTGTCTTTCTCGTCGTTGGTGTGCTTCTTCGTGATACAGAAGAATGCAATTAAAGTCAAATTCTTCAAACATGGACTATATCGTCTGCCCAGACGAAATTAATTTCTGAGAGATAATAGCGTGAAGCTTTGTTCAATTTGATACTCTTTTCTTATCCTGTGTTCATGAGATAATAAGATAAATATTGCTTAAACATACAAAGTATAGATATGTATACATTAGGGCGGGTCGATTTGTAGGGAGTGAAAAAATTCACCAATTTCCCTATTTTTTCCGTATTCTATGGGTTATTCCATGAAAATTTGAACCATACCTCTATCGTTAAAATCGAGTCCCCTACTTTTTGTTGGTAAAAAGTTCAAAAGTTACGGGCATTTTTGTCCAAATTTTGGACCATTTTTCCATTTTTTTCATGATTTTGTCGAAGAATATTACTTTCATGGCCATTTTTTTTGGCTCAATCCATTATTTAATTCAATTTACAATTCAAAACGAAGAGTTTAAGCCCAAATTTATCGAATTCGGTTGATTAATTCATACGATATTGCTAAAACAAAATAACACATAAAACCAACTTTTTTTCACCTTTTTATTTTTTTTTCTACAAAAATTCAAATTAAGAGATAATAAAGTATCTATCAACCTATTATCAAAAAAATATTCAATTTGAGTGTAGTAAAAGACAAAATGTGAAAAAAAACATTATTTTTTCTGAAAGTCTTGTTTGCTTTCAAGTCTTGGTGTTTTCGTACGGCTCTCTAATGTCGTCGCCATAGCGCCTTCTACATTCTTTCCTGCAACTCGTTTAGCAGTGGCAGCCAGCAATTGGACATGTCTTTCCGTTCCTTGAATGTGTAAAGGAATTTGTGGATCATCGAACGGTGGCACTTCGTAATTTAAATATCCCTCCAAATGTTCATACGAATAACTTTGCGTAAACGGTGGTTCGAATAAAATGGTATCGTCATTTAAATCAATCATATTTGTATATTCCGTACAATTAAAGTTTATAAGAGATTTTTTATAAACTCTAAGTTCCGTTGGGTCGACAATATCTCTTCGGTAATGTAAAATCTTCTTTATAGCAATGTTTCGTTTTTCCATTCTATCATCAAACAACATAGATAGCAAGATATTTTCTGAGTGTGCAAAATATGGATTATCTTGAATTACTGTATTTACAACTCCAAGTAAGGGTGTGCACCCTGTGAAAAAATATGCCATAATGTAAAGCGCAAATCAGTCCAGTCGTAACGTAAGGTTCGTAAGCTTCGTAAGTCAAAAAAAAATTGAGCCAAAAAAATGGCCATGAAAGTAATATTCTTGGACAAAATCATGAAAAAATGGAAAAATGCTCCAAAATTTGGACAAAAATGCCCGTAACTTTTGAACCGTTGTACCAATGTTGGAGATTTTTTGTAATTGATCAAAATGAGCTCACCTTTCCAACGCGCCTACTGGCGATTAAACCCGATCGATAGTTTTTGAGTTATGGATGTGAACGTGTAGGTAATATTTCATACGAACGTCAATTTGGGAAAAAATCTACCAACAAAAAGTAGGGGACTCGATTTTAACGATAGAGGTATGGTTCCTTTGGCAAATTTTCATGGAATAACCCATAGAATACGGAAATCATAGGGAAATTGTCGAAAAATAAATCGACCCGTCCTAGTATACATACTCTGAAACATAAAACTACCGTTAGCCTACTTGTCATTACGCTATACCTTCGTGATAGGGCACACCTCTATTTTCGTCCGGCCAGACGACATAGTCCATTTACTGTCTATCGGATCATTACCCATCCGAGGGTTAAGAAAGAAAGTTACCAAACGGCAACACTCATCGGCAGCGTCGGTGTGCAGGCACGACAGCTTAAATCAATTTGATTGTGTTCATTTTCATACAATGTTATATTGTTTAAGGGCAAGTTGGTTTTAATTTTAAGACATGTTGCTTTTTTCAGTATTTGAAAAAAGATTTTTAGCTCAAGCTTTTGATTGGAAAAGAAATTGAGGTCCTTTGTCACATTAATTATTTTGAAGATAGACTATTTTGTTAACTAAATTGAAAATATATTCGATCATCAAATAATACTGTTATATGTATTATAATAATTTTTATTAAGTGCTTTAATTAATCTTTTTAGTAAAAATATATATTCAAAAACTTTAAATTTCCTATCGTTTTTCTAATTCTTTTGTAGCGATATTATTTAAAAAAGTGATTGTACTAAAAATTTTTACAATTTTGAAGATATGCTAATAAGGATTCCCATCGCAGCATGTAGCTGACCCGTAAACATTGTAAACCTTGTGAACTAACATGCGCGTCAAACTTTGTATGGGCGTGAGTTTACATCATTTCCGAGCCTATTTTGTAGTGTAAACTAGCATGTAAATCTACGTGTGTGAATGAGGGTTGCCTTTGGCGCTAATCATTACTTATTTAAAGTAGTTGAAGTAAATATGAACACGTTTTATTTATTCGTCTATGTTAATGAAGGTTTTTAAAAGGTTTAAAATTTAAAAAAAGTAATAATGTTGTCGCAGTCACAGCCGCAGCCGCCATTTTGACGACATTTACGCTATTTACACTTTATCGCTCATCAAAAGTTTAAATGCTATACATGTTTACATGTTTACATGCTTAGATGAGAACCCTTAATAGTTTTCGTGGCAAATCAGAAGTTTTTAAAATTAAATTCACGAAAAATTTCGGCAAAAAAAGCATTTCAGTAAGTTTATATAAGTAAGTTGGAAATGGGTCAAAAATAAATATCCAATAACCTATTCTATGATGCAAGTAATGTTGATGCCAAATTTTAGTGAAATTTGTTCAGCTGCTATTTTTTTCTGATCAAACAAGAAAACAAACAAACATACAAATGGAAAAGGAGTATAATTAATGTAGATATTGTTGACCTTCTGAGTATAAATATGTATTTTTGTAACATCATAGCAAAAGAGGGGGGGGGGGAGGGCTGCATCCAGTTGGTGCAGTTTTGGGATGTGTGAGTTGCTAAGATGTATGCTAAGTAAAAAAGGTTGTGAACCTCTGACCTAACGAATAATTCTTCTATCTTCTTGCAGTAATTAATTTGTTTGTGGGTATCCCGAGGCTTGAATAAAGATACATTACATTGGACGTTTTGTTATTATCAACTTGGCTGTAAGTCCATCTATTTATACATGAATATGTATGGAAAAGCATAAACAATTAAGGTGTGCTTAAGGCTAAAAGCTTACTTATTTGGCTTATCATTTTTGTTGTGCTTTTTGTTGTCTATACTAATGGTGACTTTTTTATTTTTATCCCTCTACATATCATTTGACATAAATAAATAATAAGAATTCATCGTATTTTATCTCTACAGTCTGTTTCAAAATAATAGATCCATTCAAAACCTGAGCGTTTCGTGCTCTACTTTATGGAATTTTTTTAACTCTTTTCCATAAAAGTTGCACACAAATATATAAAACGATCCATGGTTCGATACGATAATCATGGTTCTTATAAACTGTTATTGGTTCTTATGAACATGGTTCTTATAAACTGAAACGATAATCATGGTTCTTATAAACTGTTGTAAAACTAAAGATCCACTTAACAAATTATAAGAAAAAATACAATATGTATATTTTAGTAGCTTATTTGGCTTCCATTAGCCTAAACAATTTCAAACATTCTTTTCTTCATATTTAAAGCTAGCGAGTTCAGTAAATTTTCAACCATTTTACTCCATTCTGTACAGATGCTATTTTTTTCTCTCCGACTGTATTAAATTGTCAATTATCGGCATAAATTCGTTTCACTAAAATACCCTGAATTAGCTCCAAAATACGACTTTCTGAATGGCTCGAAATAAAAGATAAGCCTGACTGCATTAGAAATATGTTGAGCTCTGTAAAAGCAAAAACTTAAAAGCGCATAAATAAATAAATAAAGCGCATAAATAAATCATAACCAACAAATACTCAGTAAAAATATGTCATTATACTTATCATTTCAAAATAAGTGGCGCTCTCCTCGTCGCTCCAAATGGTTATTTCAGCAGAGACTTTAAATATGGTTCCAAAATTGTTTGATTTTGATAAAGTAGTAAAGCAAGTAGGTTTTTCGCAAATAAAATTTTATTTAAAAAAATATACATAAATAAAAAAACATTAAAATAAATAATATTAAAATGTTGCTTACAAACCAAAAAATAAAAAAAAATAAATTAGATCAGTGCAAGTAGTAATAATGACAAAGCGATAACACATGCTTTAAACGAGGTTTTTAATTTTGTTTTGCTTTGCTATTCTAGTTTTGAATTGAAATTTCTTAGGCGGCAATTTGATACTGAGATTACTATTTTTAGAGTCTCGTCACGAAAAATGTTCGTAATGAAATATATTTCGAGTCTCGTCACGTTTTTGTGTATAAGGGCAGTGATATTTTCTATTTTGTGTGTTTTTTGTATGGGGACCACCAGAAGGGTGGCATATAGAGTACAGGTGTGTTCATAAGAAATGATTAGGGGGTAAAATTAATAGGACCAGTTTATTTATTTTACCTCCCTAGCGGTCATTTATTCTTTTGATATGAATTATAATAAATTTTTTTTCTATATTTTGTTTTTTTTATATAAATAGATACTCGCAATAGATCTCCCTACAATATATGCAACTTTCTTTTCTATATTTTGTTTTTTTTTTATATAGATAGATACTCGCAATAGATCTCCCTACAATATATGCAATTTTTTACGTAGAAAATAGCAAATCGCGGACATATATCTCATGTTTTAGTAATCAAAAACCATTAAATTAATATTACCAATCACCAACCAATTACAGTGTAAATATTAAATAAGCAGAATATTTTTATGCAAATTTTGTATTGTTTTTCTTTTAAGAAGCTCTCCTATCTCTTTTTCTCTCTCTCTCACACACACTTTTTCCATCTGTCTCTTTCATAAAAATCTCTCATATCCTTAATTTTAAGAAGTTTCAGAGTTTTGTATATACAGCGCTATACTGTATTTTTTTTATTACTTTTTCTTGTTTTTGTTAAAATAGATAGAATTATGTTTTTGTTGTAATTGTCTATGAGCTTGCTTAAGAAAACCAAACCTTTTTAACTTTTCCCTTAAAGTTAGTCGAAATCTGAAGCTTTTGCCGGTTTTCCAGTTTTGGATTGTACAGGTTGAGATGGGGGTGGCAGAGGTGGTTAGTGGATGGGTTGGGAATGGTGGTCATTTGAGTGAGGTGGTTAGTGACAAAAATACAACATTGTACAAAATTTCACTGAAATCTGGGGATGATTGGATGTTTTTCAGTTTCGGGTTGTTCGGGAGGGAAAGCGGGAGAGGGTGTTAGTGAATTAATGTACACTATGTTTAAGAACTGTGTCAATAAGCCCAAAAGACGATATTGTATTAAATTTTATTAAAATATATCGACATTTGCTGTTTCCTAGTTTGGGTTTGTATGGGAGGGAGCGGTTGTATTGGTCCGATATGCACTATTTTTTGGAATTTTCTTAATAGGACTAAAAAAGTACTTTGTACCAAATTGTATCAAAATCCGGTAATGTTTACTATTTTTGTCACAAGAATGTATGAAATCAAAACATTGTGCGCCATTGTCTCTTTACTACTGTGGATGACGGCGTTGTCCTATTGAAAAATCATATTTTGTCCACTATCTTCACGGAAAAAATTAAAAAAACTGATTCGGAGGACAGTTATATAGCCTCTACTACTCATTTGAGTTGAAGTAAATTTCATTTCCAAGAATTTTCTGAAGGCAAATGCTCCCCAAACCATCAATCTGCCATCATCAAAGTTTCGACGCGAGAAATAACGGGGATCTTTTCGCAGATTATGCCAGTATCCATTAAAACTGTCTGGATACTCAAGGTTAAATTTTTTCATCGGAACAGATAACCTAAACATAAAATTCCATTGTAAAAATTTATGAAACTATCAATCGCATAATAGCTTACGGACGTTCAATCAGTGTAAAAATTTTCTTGTGAAAATTCAATTCTTTCGATTTTGTGGCGCGGCAAAAGTCGTGGAACCAATTTCATTTCAGCGAACTTTATATTTCAATTCAGCTTCAATGATCTCCAAATGGTTCTTCGGAACACTTACATAGAACTTAGGGCCTCAAGTTACTTGCAACTCTTGCTTGAGTTGCTCGTGGCTCTAAAAATTACTCCCTCATCTCGTTCACTGAGTTTTTTTCTTCCTCGGCTTTTTGCACATCCATAATGCTCCTCTTCGACCAATTTTCCGTGAAATAGACTTTATTCCTCACTTTTCAATGAACTAATAACTGCCTTTTTCAAATTTCTTTAACTTTTTTTCCACGTAGCATAGTAAAAGTTTTAGTTTTGATTTTAAAAAATTTTATCAGGCAAAAAAATAGCCAAACATTCCAGAAACTGCGAACAGAAAAGTGGATCTTTATTTTTGCAACAGTTTATAAGCAGCATGTTTAAAACAATACAAATTATTTTACCGTTAGGCGCTCTAAGCAAAGTATAATTGTTGTTGTTTGTTTTTATTTATATGTGGGAAATTTTTATGGAAAAGAGTTTATAAAAATTCCATTTAGTAGAGCACAAAACGCTTAGTTTTTGAGTGGCTCTATTATTTTGAAACAGAGTGTTACCGAGCATAGAGCTATATTGAATTTAGTGCGCTTTAAGTTGACTGTATATTAATTAATTTAATAAAGGTCATAAAAGAGACAGACGACAGCTAGAGATTAAATATTTTTTGCAATTATTGATATTTGGACAAAATGTATTTATGTAGTTTTGTCCATTTGACTGGTAGCATATCAACGTCAGCGAGAAATATGAAAGTTAAGCGAGTTAGTATGATTAAGTCTGTTATAATTTCTATACTTAACAAAAAGACAAACGTCAAAGCATTGTCCTTATATCAGCAGGAGTCGTTAAACTTTTGTGTCAACAGCTATAAAAAATGTTTTTTCTAGCTCTACGTTTGCCAATCCCTTGAGAGTAAAAGCCACAAACCGAATTAGTTTACCTTTTATCAAACGAGTTTTGGTTTTGCTGTCAAAAGAACTGACAGTTGAAAATTGTGAATTTTTAATTTCTAGTTGTTTTGACAGTATTCAGAAATTGACTTGCCGTTTGAAATAAGTTAAAAAATTAACCACAGCCTAAAATAATTTTCCTTTTCCTCTACATTAATTACGCATTACCACAAATTTAATTAGTTTTTTCACCCAACATCTCAAAATTTACTTAACCCTTTAAGATAGCAAGTTCACAATTCGAGATAAGGAAATATTAGATAACTTTATATATTCCAAATACTCTTAAAAAAAAGGCAGACACATGCTATTTTATAACTTATCTATTACTATAGCATCTGATGATACAATTTTATTTATCTATTTTATCAGTTTTTGGAGAAAGAGATAAAAAACATAGAAAGCGCTCTGAATGGTTATAATGGCTATCATGACGTCACCAGAGCTTAGCATCTTGATACTTAAATGCAGCAGTTGAGCAAGATAAAACCGTATCAAGCTATCGAACAACAAAAGATACATAGCAAACAAAGATTAAAAACAAAGATAGCAAATTTCAGCAATGCTCCAAAGTACAAAATCGAACTGCATTGTCTTTATCTTAAGCTTTACCAGAGAGGAGGGGGGGGGGGGGGTTTGGTTACAAAAATGTATTGGTGAAAATAATTTACACCCACCATCGGATAGATTGCCTCTTAGCCCCTCATAATGACTGAGGTTAAATCGACTCGTGAGGTGATGGCGATCTAGAATATACATATATACATATCTATTCCTGCCACGCCTCCTTATTGGCATAACAGACAGAGTTACAAAGTTAATATACCCCTTGCACATTTTTCCATACTCGTGGGTAAAAAATATAAAAGAAGGATATAAGACATCTACATAGATTTATTTATCAAGTATATTTTTTGCCAATTATTATTAAATGATCTATAAAATGATCCGAATTGAGCGTTCTTTCATTGTCCTTTGAAAAACATAGTTGTAATAAATTTTTTCAAGTTTATTTTTCATGTTTTAACCAAATAACTTGACGGGATGCTATTTCAGGATTTTTCCTGATCATCATTCTCATGAGTGAATATCTGAAAAATATCCGAATAAAGCTATGTATTTATTACACTATCCATCACTAACAAAAAAAAAACACTAAAAAAAACAGACGTCTCCTAAAGTTAGGCTTGACATAATTTTTTAAAAGCAAGTCAGGACTCTTTTTTAGTCCTTAGTGTTGGGCGGGAGGGGGGTATTATCTTTTCACAACACTTTCTTACACAAGTTTGTTTGTTAGAGATTATTTTATTTATTTTTATTTTCCCTCACTGGTCTCTGTTGGTAATTATTTTACAAAAAACAAATCAGAATCATCAGTAGATTTTTAGGTCTAAGACTGCTAATTGATGGATTGCATCCACAGTTTTGCTATATTTCTGCTTCGCTTTTACAAACCATGTTTTTTAATAAATCACATGAGAACGTTTTTCCTAGGAAAGATATATTCTGATTTGTTTTTAATTTGTTGGGTCCAAGAACGAAGGTGATGACATTGTAATGCCCAACTGTAAGCGGAAACAAAATCTTGTTTGTGATTTGAGTTTATTCGTCTGTGTAGCAACATCGTGTTTTTTAGCAGAAAGTTTGGCAGTGAAGTGTGTTTGTGAAAATTATTAATCTTTTTATTTAAACCACAACAAAGTTTTATGTATAAAATAACTTTGTGTTATAAAACATTACTTCTGAAATGTTCTATAAAAGGCAATAAATTCGTTTATTAAATTGTAAAAATTATTGTCAAAATAGTTTGTGGCGTCATTTCCCGCTTGTAAAAATTTGTCAGTGATGACATTGTAATGCAGAACTGTAAGCGCAAACGAAATCTGGTTTGTGCTCACATAATTTTCTTGTCATTCTAAAAACAACATTTTGACTCTATTCGTCTGTGTAGCAACATCGTGTGATCGCAGTGAATTATGTTTGTGAAAACTATTAATCTTTATGTTTAAACCAGAACAAAGTTTTATATATAAAATAAAGTATTATTAAACATTAAGTCTGATGTGCTAGATAAAAGGTAAAAACTTAAGTCATTAAATTATAAAAATTATTGTAAAAATAATTTGTGTCGTCATTTGTTTTTGTTTTTGCTTCTTTTCAGTGTTTTCTCTTTTATTTTCGTTGTGTTTTTGGCGTAGAGAGGATTGTCGTTCAACTTATTTGTGTTCTCTCCAATTTTGTGCGTAGTTTTTTGTTTTCTCCTTTCTTGTGCATACCTACTCACAACGTCGCTTATTGTGTAAGGTACATTATGTTTAAGAAGTAATTGGTTACGTCATGTGACCAATTACCACAGGGTTGTTAAAAGTTTGCCTTATTGAGAGCTAACTTATCGTAGAACTCCGAAGCAAAACAACGCGCTTTAATGGTGTAGTCCAGTTGGTCACGTTTGAAAAATCGATTTGTTTTTTATTACATTTTTCGAATGTGTATGTAACTAAGAATATTGTATTAAATATTTATGAAGATCCGAGCAATATAAGTATTTTTTATACTTATTTCAAAATATTAAATAAAAAAATTTAATAAAAAAAACTATTTTTTAACTTAAGACTTAATTTATTATCCCTAACAACTTTTATAAACATATCTTTCATAGCAAGCTCACGAGAAATTCCCCAAAATACCCTATTTTTTTAAGCCGGCGAACTTTTTTAAGTGACAGAAATATTAAGACAAAAGTTAATTCAATAATTTTCAAGTAGCCAGTGATGGTGACAAAATCTTTACAATTATGAAGGTGAATATGATTATTATTTTGTTATGTAAATGCTCGTTTAATGTTAACAGTTAATTGTGGTGATTTTTGTGGGGAAAAGTTTTGCATATTATGAAAAAAGTCATGCATTTCCTAAAATGGACTACTGTAAATATATGGCACACATGAAATGCGTTGACTATTTATTTGAACATTTGATGTTTTTTTTTATGAAAACATGAATAAAGGTGCATACAATTTTCATAAGAAATTTTAAAGCTTATAGGAATTATATCCCAAAAAATACAAATAAAATTCTTGCAATTTAAAAAAGGTCAAACTGATTGAAAGTTAAAATTTTTTTTTCTAATAATAAATTAATGGCTTCATATACTTTTACTTTTTTGGCTTGAAAAATGCACTAAAAAATTTAAATTTTATAGTTATTTTCTACTTAAAATCTAACTTATTTTTTTATATGTATATGATGTAATAATTCATGTAAAGACCGCGTACTCAGCAACTCCATAAGCAGAGGTGGTGGAGTTCTTATCGCCGTTTCTGCAAAATTTGGAAATAGGGAGATTTCATTTCCAAGAATTGATGACAGCATCGAACAACTATGCGTTGCTGTTAAATGCAATCAATATGAATTGATAATTTTTTAATGCCAAACCAGATGTTTACGATTTTCATTTATTTAATATTAATTCCATTATATCAAACTTATCTCTAAATCAAATACCCTGTGTTTTAGCACGCAGAGAAAAGACATGGTTGAGACATGATTACTGCAATAATAATTTTTTTACTAAAATTATTGTATTATTTCTGCAAACAAAAATGTTTGCCTTAATAAAGTCATTGTTTACTAATGGTGGTACCAAAAATAACATTATATTTGAAATCATAACATAGTTGAAATCGTCAACATACTATGATTGCCTCTACTATTAGTTGCAACAAAAACGTTGTAGTTCTGTCAATCATGATAAATGTGAATATTATTATAGAGACAAACATATAAGAATCTTGAATGTTTGTCTGAACCAAGGTTGCCAGCCAAAATTCGTAACAATTCCCACGAAAATTACCTTTTTCCCAAAGTCACATAAATTAAATACCACCAAAATTCCCATGGTAAAGGTAAACAAAAAAATTCCCACAGCAATTAAAAAATACCAAAAAAAATCCCACGATCATTTAAAATTACCACAAAAATACCACGCGTTTTAAAAATACCACCAAAAATCCCATATGCATTTAAAAATACCACAAAAAATCCTATACGTATTAAAAAATACCACGAAAAATCCCATATGTATAAGAAATTTTAAGAAGTTTAGAAATACCAGAAATTTTTGCATTTAAATAAGCAGAAATAAATAGACACGTCGATAGTTAAAAATTTTGCATTTATTGTCTTTGTTTCAAAACTATAACAAATAAATAACCCAAGTAGAATTTTGCGACCACAGGTTACTTAATGCACATTTTTTACATGACGACGTTGCAGAGATACTGATTTAGATAATATTTTATGGGAAAAGTTTGTAAAAATTCCAATTTTTAAAAATTCCTATTCTTAAATAAAGCCTTAAATGTGACTTTACTTTTTATTACTATTTTACCACTAGGTCACGGAATGTTGTAACGATTTATCAAGTTTTACCTTTAAAAAATGCATCACTCAACTTTGGAATAATAACTTAAGATGTTATCATTTTGTAACGATTAGATAATTGCGACCCAAGGTAGGCTCTTTCTATTTAAAATGGTGGCCGCAAAAAAAAAAAAACTTTTTAAAACATTTTTTATTAATATATGAAATTATTACAATATTTTCTGAATTTAGATTGCGCTTAAATTTTTAAGAAGTTTTGGCTGTTTTTTACCGAAAATCTTCTTTCCCATCTACATTTAGCTCCAAAAAATATCCAAGACACCTAATATTATGTTGTACTCTTATGTTTTATATAAATTCTAATTATAAAATAATTTATAATAATTATGGCTGTAAACAAAATTGGCAACTCTGTAATGCATTTATACTAAAATGTAATAAGTAACTTCAAAGTAATTTTTACTAAAACAATGTCGGCATTGTGTTGCACCACTTTCGAAAAATAGTGATCTCTGTAACGTAACCAATACATAACATCATGACAATGTTGACACAAAAATAAACGCTACGACTTCGCTGCAACCCTAATATGGACCACCAGTTCTAGTTGGGAACATACAAATTGTTTCACATAAAGTTAATTGTTACACATATCACATGTTTTCGTCTTATATTTGAGATCGTGAATTTTATTTGTATGTATCCATTTAATAATTTCTAAAGCGATAGTATGCTTATAAAAATAAAATAATAGAAAATAAACAAAATAAAATAAAAATATTGTTTTCAAAAATATTTGTGGCTTGTGAGGTGATAAGCAATTCATTTTAACACAACATGACTTTTCAAAAATTTAGGTACTTATTTCTAATATCAAATAATAAAAGTGACTTCAGAATAAAAAATAACCATAATAAAATATGTATACAGTTTTCAAAGATATTTGTGCTTTGTGAAGTGATAAACAGTGAATTTAACACAATATAATTTTTCAAAAAATTAGGCACTTATTTCTAATATAAAATAATGTCAGTGACTTCAAAAATAGAAAATAAACAACATAAATTAAATATTATTTTTCAAAGATATTTGTGTTTTGTAAAGAACAGATAAACAGTTAATTTCAACACAATATGATTTTTAAAAAATTTAGGTACTTATTTCTCATATAAAATAATATACATAAGTGACTTTAGAAATAAAAAAATAAACAAAATAAAATTAATATAAATTTTTTATGGCAACTGTTATTTAATTTTGATTTTAAAAGATAATTGCTGATTATTGGATTCGATAAGTAAACTTGCAAATATTGTCTATTATTGTTTTGGTATTCTTATATATTTCACTTTTTTTGGACTTTTAAAATAATTTTTGTAAGCTTAACGCTTGCATGCAGAAATGTGGAGTTTTCAGAAAGGATTAATAAAAGTGAAAAAAAAACTTTTTAAGATAAAATTCCCAAATTCCCATGCAATTAAAAAATACCACGCTGAATTCCCACGCCAATTAAAAAATACCACGCTGAATTAAAAAATACCATGGGAATTCCCAAAAAAAAAAATTCCCAAGACCAATTAAAAATTACCACGAATGGGATTTTTCCCACAATACTGGCAACCTTGGTCTGAACTATTCTTTGATTGTTGGCAAACGAAGCAGAACATAACCAAAAATCGAAAGAATTTATTGTGTCTGAACAGTTTGCTGGAAAAACTTTCACTTCATTCAGACACAATAAGTTTTATCGATTCTTGGGTATGTGCCGTTTCGTTTGTCAACTGTTCAATTATTGTGTTTTGTTTTAAATCGCCTGATCCTAAAAACAGCACTCAGAAAAGTGATATTTTCGACTTTAATTGTAGCAAACATGTTTCTTTTTACCGTAAACATATTTCGCAATTCTGACCATATTTTGTTTATCACAAATATTGCTATTTTTGACAATGTACTTAATGAACCATGTTTATGAATGGCATTAGTCAGGCGAGCCGCAGTAGCGGCTGTGGCTTACTGGTAGTGTACGTGGCTCGTAAGCGAAAAAGCCGCGGTTCAAACCCCAGCTCGGACAGAAAATTTTATGATAAAAATTTTTCAATTGAATTAATATTTCTGTTCAGCCTAGTCAATGGCAAGTATTTGGAGATATCTTAATTAATAGCTATGGAAATTGGAGTGCATGAAAATAAATAATATTTAATAATATTCTGGATCCTAAAAATAAATTTATAAATATAGTTGCTGCAATCATTCTATTTTTGACCCAATAAGAGAATAATGATTGTTTCAATAATATTTTGGTTCCTACAAAAAAGTTTATTTTCTAAATATGGTTGTTGTAATCATTTTATCATGATCAAAAAAGTATTATATGTTTAAGAACATGTTAGCAACAATCATAATCCGAATCATACTATGATCCTCTTAAAACATGGTTGTTCCAACTATGTTTTTTCTCTGCGTGAGGAGACTTTAATTTAGGGAGCATTGAGTGGAATTACTGTCCAGACGAAAAAAGATTGATCCCATTAAATTTTAAAAACTCGGTTGAGCATACTTTATGCGATTCTTTATATGCACTAAATCTTTTACAAATAAATAATATTAAGAACGATCTTAGCAGGTTGTTAGACTTAATTTTTATTACCAACGACATTAATTTCAGTTTATGTAGGTGCAAATTGCCGCTCACAAACGAGTCCGTCCATCATAAAGCTCTACAGCTAAATCTAAATTTTTTGAATATATTGATGAAGTTAGACACTATGACTTTAAAAAGGCTCACTATCCAGCTTTAAATATTTTTTTCGATTCCATTGATTGGTCATTAGTAATGCAGGGTAAAGACTTATATACCAGTTATTTTATATTTAAAAAAATTATTAATGAAAGTTTGTATCTGTATGTTCCAGTGTGCCAAAGAAAACGCAGTTATAACTTACCTTGGTATAACAAAAGCTTATTGCTGCTTAAGAACCAAAGAAACAAGGCTCATAAAAAACTAAAAAAATTAAATTTCCATGAAAATAGGGCTAATTTCATATTAAAAAGAAAGGAATTCGATTTTTTATCAAACTTTTTATAAAATAATATTTAGATTCGATTGAAACTAAAATTAGAAGTAATTAGAAAGCATTCTGGGTGTTTTATAATTCCAAACGGAAGAACTCAGGTATCCCTAAGGCTATGGAGTTTCGTGGAAATCTTGCTAATAACACTCAAGATACTTGCGAATTGTTCGCCTCTTATTTTGGTTCAGTTTTCAAGAACTCCGTCAGTTCTTTAAATCCATCAAACTTTTCTCATATACACGAAGTCTTTGATATTGGACACACGGAAATTTCCGAAGACGAAGTATATAAAAATCTAACTAACTTAAATATAAATAAAGGAGCTGGTTACGACTTACTCCCACCACTATTTCTTAAAACTTGCGCTTCTTCCTTATTCATTCCACTAACTATTATATACAATAGATCTCTTTCTACAGGTATTCTTCTAGACGAATGGAAAACTTCCTTCATCACGCCTATCTATAAATCTGGACTCAAAAACATAATTGAGAATTACCGGCCTATTGTAAAACTCTCAGTTATTCCCAAAATTCTCGATGCAATAGTCAACAAACAACTTTTCAATTTAGTAAAAAATCATATTTCAGCACAGCAACACGGATTTATCTCTGGAAGATCTACATGTACCAATCTCTCAATCTTCACAAATTTCTGTATAAACGCAATTGAAAAAGGCTCACAAGTTGATGTTCTATATACAGATTTTGTGAAAGCTTTTGACAGTCAATCTCATAGAACCCTTTTATGAAAATTTGAAAGGCTAGGATTTCATTCTAATTTTTTAAAGTGGATTGCTTGTTATCTGTCAGAAAGAAAACTTATTGTCAGATTAGACGAATGCCTCTCCAAAATTATTGAAGCTAATTCAGGTGTTCCTCAGGGAAGTCACTTAGGTCCCCTTCTATTCGACATATTCATTAATGATGTTGTTATAACTTCCAAATTTTGCAACAGTTTATTATATGCAGATGATTTAAAATTGTTTAATTCTATTAAAAATGTATCAGATTGCCTTAGTTTTCAAGAAGACATATATGCACTCATACATTGGGGTAATATTAATGGAATGAAATTAAACATGTCCAAGTGTAAGATTTTAACAATTTTCCGCAAGATTTTACCGATAAATTTTGATTATTTATACGACAATCTTAAATTTGAAAGAGGATCGTCACATAAGGACTTAGGCGTTTATTTCGATAATAAACTCACCTTCTCCACACACAGAGATTATGCAATATCCAAAGCTAATTCTCAGCTAGGCTTTTTGAAACGTAACTGCAAAGAATTTAAAAACTCATACACAATCAGAACCTTATTTATTTCTCTAGTGAGATCACTCCTAGAATTTACCAACATAATATGGTATCCGATTTATCAAAACGATATCAATCGAATCGAGAAAATTCAAAAGAAACTTACAAAATTTGCTCTCCGTCAGGCATTTACATTCGATCGCATGCCATCTTACGATATCCGCTGTAAGATTCTCAATATGGAAACACTTTCTGTAAGGCACAAAGTGAGCAGTGTATTTTTTATAAAAGACATCATCGATAAATGAATCGATTGTTCTGATCTTCTTGCCTTAATTCCATTCCATGCTCCCGCAAGGTCACCAAGAGACCAATATCCGTTCTATGTTCAATCTCACAGAACAAACTACGGAAATAGCGATCCGTTAACACGCTGTCTTCATTACTGTAATATTCTCGGTAGTCACATAGATTTAAGTTCAAGCAAAATTATCATTAAAAGAGATGTAATCTTATTTTTTAACTAACCTAGTATGTAAGCTACTATATGTAATGTGTACGGGCATAGCCCAGTAGATGATAAAATAAAATAAATAAATAAATAAAAATAAATAACTACATGTAGTGGTGGCCGTAGCCTACTGGCAGAGTGCGTGGCCGTAGGCTAAGGAACGGCAAACCCTTGCTCAGAGAGAATTTTAAATCAATTGAATTAATATTTCTGTTCCGCTGTCACCTCTCTGCACACAATGGCAAGCCTCAGAGAATAAAAATTTGCCATTTAAAGTTTCTAGAGAACATAGGCCGTTTCTTGAAAACATAAGCGCACAGTGCGTTGTCCCATTCACAAAAACAAACATTTTTATTAATTCGACGCCTATCATTATCGGTATCAATCGACACGTAATTGCAAAGATAAGCTAAAAACGAAATATTTAGGGGAAAGACTCAGTTTTGGCTAGGCTGGGATACTTCAAACATGATATATTTTTAAAAAAAAAATCATGAGTTGTTCCATTCGTTTTGGGTTCTCTTAAACATATAATGATAAAAAATTTGTGTTTTGATTAAACTGAGCCAAGTAAATTTTTTTATTATGAAAAATATTTGAGTAAATAACCAGAATTAAGAAATTTTAAAAATATAAAATTTTATATATATTTTAGTGATTTTAATATATGATATTTTCAAATAAAATTTTTAGAAATTGACAATTTCGATGAAAAAAAAAACAAATCCTTTAAAACTAAGTGCCGTTTTTTATAAACTACTATTAAACTGCATTATTCTGTATCACGAAGAATCACACCAACGATGAGAAAGACACGAGCAGCAACACTTTCTTCCATACAAAATTATATTGCTTCTCGTGTCTTTCTCATCGTTGGTGTGCTTCTTCGTGATACAGAATAATGCTGTTAGTATAGGTCTAAAGGGGGTACCCCTAGGGTCTAACCGATTTCGAACCTTTTCAGTAGACATCTATTACTCTATTTTACTACCCTTCTGACGAATTTTGATTAAGAACGGTCAACCTATGTATCAGGGCTGCGGAGTCGGACCAAAAAATCTCGACTCTGACTCCGAGTCCTCAAAATATCGAATTCCGACTCCGACCAAATAATTAAAAAAACTTTTTGAAGTGAAAACTTCTTTAGGCGCGTTGAACGATTTTGGTAGAGGGTAAATCATTCGTTTGCATCATCGTATTTTTCCAAGGAATTCGTCATTCGGCCGCAAGCTCACAAAGAAATCACTTGGCAACTCCTGAAATTAATGCATATAATCTGTTTGTTAGTATATAAATACTTAAGATAGGTTGCAATTAAACCAAATGCAACCAAAACTTATTATTAATTCGGTTTATATTTATATATATATGCCTTTAAAGTTTGGCAATTTCTTCAGTTGTTGTATTTGTCAACATTATTGAAAAATTTGCTTTTACTTAAACAGCTGCTATGCATGGTGAGATTTAAAAATGGAACGATCTTCTTCTTTTTCTGCTTTTTTCTGCTGGAACTTCGTTTGCAAACAAGAAAAATAATGTATGGATTGAGTGTTTTAACATTTTAATCTTTAAGTTGTGATAAAGGAATATGTTGAACATTCAAATAATTACATGCATGCTCTTATTTTATTTTATATCGTCAAACAAAGTTTGACAATTTTCACACTTGTTGTATTTGTCAGTGGCTTTTTATTTTCACCACTGCGCCATTTTATTTTCAGAGTTGCCAGCTATCATTGTTTTATTAATAAATTTTTTCATAAAGGGTGTGTGTCAAAAGGAAACTTTTCAGTGGTGGTAGGATAGAAAATATCAGGTTGAATAAAATTTGTGTGTGTTGAAATAAATTTGTCTCTTTTGCAGTGTCAAATGGACCATGAAATTTTGACAGTTGCAAATTTTGACGTTTCACATTTCGGCCGTGTTTTAGCGCAAATATTTTATTTTATTTGCATTTTATCAATTTGCGACATATTTAATTCGAGAGCTTCTACTTGCAACATATTTCGTAAACTTGTAATATTGTTAACTTAAAAAACTTAAAAAATAACAAATTAATTAAAAAAATGAACGAAAAAGCTTGCGTTTGTGTGTGCGTGTGTGTGGGCCAACGGTCTCCAACATCAGCAAGTGCAGCAAAGTTAAATTGGCTTTCTTTGCTGGCGAGCGTCTTCCAAGTGCCACTACCAGCAAGTGCAGTGCAAGATTTGTTGCTAGCCAACATCCTCTAAGTGTCATCACTAGTAGCACAAGCAAGTGCTAAGTGCTTGCCAGCAAGCAAACAGAAAATATAGCATGCAAAGTGCTGTACATTTTACGCCGCCAATTCGGTTCATCCCCTCAAACGCTGCGCAACCGCTGGGATCTTGTAATTAATTTGCTAAGTGGTTATAGTTGTACAGTAAGCTTTAATTTTTTGTGGATGTTTATTTGTAGCTACAGTCAGACATCGAACTAATTTAGAAATCAGTTTATACATATGAATTAAAGAGTATATATAATAGCTGCGTTCCATTCGCTTCAAAATAATTCAGATTATTTTTTTTGACATGCAAAGCAAAAACAAAAATAATTATCCTACAACAAATAGGATTATTTTTGGTATCCATATAAAATTGTGATATAGCCTTTAAAAAATTTGAAACACAGGTGCCGCACCTGTATATTTTTATGAGCTGTCATTTCATTTTTTGAATTATTTGTTTGCTTGATACAATGACTATTAGGTAGCCATGACAGCTATCTATTTTCTGACGAGCTGCGATCATCGAATGTTAAACAAAAGAAAACAAAACAAACCGCGTGTTTCACACACATTGGACGCATTCAGCGGAGCCAACAATTGCACTTAAATTATTTATATAATTGCATAATTTAATAATTAAATTAAATAATTTACAATTTTTCTGACGTTTAGAGTAAAGCACTTTCAGAGAAAAACAACGTTCACTAAGGTATCGCTACCATAATAGTTCACAACAGTTTTGAACGACACACGTTCTCATGACACCTATAGTTATTGTATCATGATTTCTTGTTTGAATTTAATTTTGACTGCAACGGTAGTGCCCTCTACGAGTCGTTTTTCTTGCCGTTCCTTTGAGAAAATTTGTAATCGCAATTATATTAATGGTCCAGTTAGCCTCGCATGGCACAGCAGCGCATGCAACGCAGATAAGCAGCTAGCACACAGCTAAATAAATGGTGATTATGCAAAGCATAGTCACATGGTCAAAATAAAACAATAAAAAAGAAGAATACAACGATTTTATTTTAATAAATTAACCGCACTTGATCAAACAATTTTACAACTTCACATCTGTTTTGCCAAAACGTTAAATACATAGAAAAATACACAGATATTAAAATGAAATAGATCTTCCATGTTTATCTATGTAGTCAGAGATGCATTTCTGTTTTTATCTGAGCATTGCCATGCGTTGCCATGTTGTGCATAATCAGATACACACAAATCCTATTGAACAGATTTCGATGTGACGCTTGTTAAGCCATGCACTGCTATGCCATGCGAGGCTAACTGGACCATAAGGCGAAAGGAACGCAGCTAATATTGGTAAATCTATTTGTTTTTAGTAAAAGTGTTACTGTATCGGAAATACATATACATATTTACATATATTTAGTTCATATATATGAACAATTTAGCTCATTTAGGAAATTTAAAGAATATATATGTATATTTATATAATAACAATTACGTATTAAACCTGCAAAATAATTAATATTTTCAGTAGTAATTGAATAACTAAAGTCTGCTTATCCTAAGCATTCTATTTTATAAAACTGTTAAGCTTTAATTTCTTATATGAATTATATATAATTTATAAGCTATAGATATTTCCTAATTTTAGAATATTCTATTTTTAATACACAACGCAATATAGATATGGTGAACATGTATATTGTGTTAGTGTTATGATATAAATAGATATAAATAAGCTTTAATTTTTTATATTAATTCAATAATGAAATAATTTAAATAAATTACTTTAATTATATGTATTTTTGATATGGTAACACTTTTCCTTAAAATAAATACTTTCAATAATATATAAAAAATTTAATAAATTGTTATAAGCTCTTAAAAAAATAATTCTAATTTCATATGCCAACTGTAGCTACACGATTAGAATTCACAACACCTACAAAAAATTTCCGGCTAACTGCGCCAACAACAATTACCAAGGAAATCTACAAACAAGGACGCACAGAGAAGAACAATATCAGAGCGGAACTTTTAAAACATTTTGATTTCATCCTACATGTAGGACGGGCTGCAGTATGAGCTTTCGCACATCCTACATGTCCGTCCGACCTGTCAAATCCATCCTACATGTAGGATAGTCCGAAACCCCCTATTAGCATGAAAATTCTTATATAGCAGTAAGGCGGTCCGTGGCAGGACAACGTCTTCCATTTATGTTTTATGTATAGGTTTTCGCTTCGGTCGGCAGTGCTCTCACTGCTATACTTCTTTTTTACATTAATTTTTAATAAATAATTTTATAAAAATTACCCTGTAATATAAGCAGTTAAAAAAATAATTTTTCAAGTTAACTGCTTCGAGTGCTATAATTGTCTTTTTCAATTTCAATTTTAATTTTCATATTTCTGGATGAAATCGTTGAAGGTACTTTTCATGGATCATTTTTATCCGTACCACAAAAACTACTTATTTTAGCACCAAAAATTGTTTCTTCATCTTTAATTGAACACTGACACAAGTTATGTTTTTCTTAACCGGTTATACAATACAATGTTTAAGTTCCCGTTTCAAGCTTTCACGGACATTTCAGTCATGACAGCTGTATTTTTCATTTTAAACGTGTAGTCGATAATTTCACAGGGTGAGCCAAATTAAAAAAATACTACTTTTGTACTGGTTTTAATAAAGTTTACAAGATTATGCGAAATATTATTTATTTTTCAGGATTGTTTGGCCGGAGTCGGAGTGGATGCATTTTTCCCGACTCCGACTCCTTTCCACAAAAATTCCTTCCGACTTCAACTCCTCGACTCTGACTCTGATTCCGCAGCACTGCTATGTATGTAACTAAGATACAAATTCAAGTAAAAAATTAATATACATCCAAAGGGACTACCCCTAGGGTCTATTCGATTTCGACTATTTTAAGCACACATCTTTAACTTTATTTGGCTATCTCTTCAACGATTTTTTGTTAAAATCGGCCAACCATTGGATGTACCTCCCATACAAAATCATGTAAAAAATTAATATAGGCTTAGAGGAGGTACCCCTTGGCCCAAACGGATTTCGACCATTATGTAAATTTTTCTTTATTGGCTTAAACTAATTAAGCATACAAAATTGCATTATCATAGTAGCACTCCTTCTATTATTGTCTAATTTTTGCATGGGAACAACGCACTGCGAGGCAGCATAAAACTCGTAGGTCGAGTTCTCGATCATTTGTGTTCAAACATTTAATAACAGGTACAACACAATTAATCAATTGCTCGGTTAAAATCCTCCCATGGGCTGAAATGGCGAGCTTATTTTTTTAATTATAAATATACAGTGGTTAAAAAAAATAGAAATATGCCAAATATCTGTTATTTAAAAAAATATTGGTTTAAAATTTTTATAAAAAATTTGTATGCAAATATTTTCTATGCTTCATTTCCATTGCTTAACAAAAAATAAATAAAATTCAACAAAAACATAACTTAACATAAAAGTGTGTTCAATTTTCCAATTTGCTATTGGAAAAAATAGTAGAAACAACATGTTTAAAAAAAGATATTTTATTATTCGTATAGTAGCCAAGAAATTAAATTTATTTTAATGTAATACTTGGTCGACCCGCCTTTTTTCCGCATTACTTCAATGCATCTACGATACATAGAATTAAGTAAATTTTTGCATGTTTCCGTCGGTAATAAATACCATTGCTTCTTGCCTTTTTCCTAAAGTTGTTGTTTATTTCGTGCTCTAAAGTTACCCAGCCGTTTCTTCACGACCCCCTATAGATGGTTAAGGTCAGTTGATAGTAATCACCACTCCATTACCTTTCCAATGTGCACAAAAACGGATGCGGATCCGTTACGGAGTCCGTCAGTACGCACTACGCTTTCTTATGTTTCGACGGACCCGCTACGAACCCGTTACGAATCCGCCAAAAGAGTCTGAAACGGATTCGTATGTGAAGTCCGTAACGGATTCGTATGTGAAGTCCGTAACGGATTCGTATCTGAAGTCCGTTACGGATTCGTTTCTGAAGGCCGTTCTGAGTTCGAGGCGGATCCGAAAAAATGGAAAAAGCAATTCGTATTTTTGAGAGGAATCGCTCTTATGTTTTGACGGACCCGTTACGAACCCGTTACGATTCCGTCAAAAAAATTACCACAACGTTAACATAAAAGACAGTCTTAAATTTGTTTTACAATTTCTTATTTTATTTTATACGAAATACAATTGTGTACTTATTTTTATTTTAAACAATTTTTTTATTTTATTAAGCTCGTGCTCCTCAAGCTCTCCTTCAAATCGAAGAAAAGTACTTGTCAGAATTTTTAACTAATTATCATTAGTGATCAAGTTAAATGTGACTATAGGATAGCCGTACACAAGATATTTTTCGGAAATTTTTTTAATTGCGTGAATTTGGTACGCTTTGTCATTATAGAAGTAAAAGTTATTGGGATGCTTCAATGAAAAATAATGTTTAGCTGTTTGAAGAAACAAGTATGAGCCATCCTGGAACTCACCAACATTGTACTCGTTTGTTTGATATTTTGAATTATTTTTTTACCATTTAAACTAGCCTCCACTACTCTCTTATAAATTTTATTACAAAATATTTTTTTTTGTTTTAATTTACGTTTAATTTCCTGCAAAAAGTTTTCGAATTTGAATGCGTCAAACTTGTTTAAAGAACCTATATTTTTAACATATGTAGCTAAATGTGTCAAACGAGTCCGTTGCGAGTTCGCATTATTTAAAAAAAAGAGTCTGAAACGTCTGTTTCGTATATGAAGTCCGAAATGGATTCGTATCTGAAGTCCGAAACGGGTTCGTATCTGAAGCCTGAAACAGATTCGTATCTGAAGTCCGAAAAGGATTCGTATCTGAAGTCCGAAACCGATTCGTAACTGAAGTCCGAAACGGATTCGTATCTGAAGTCCGAAACGGATTCGTAACTGAAGTCCGTAACGGAGAGAGGAATTTCATACGAAAAAGGATCCGTTTCGGACAAAATGTACGAAGAAGTGAGTTCGTTACGGATTCGTTACAGATCCGTTTGGCACACTGGGTTAACACTATTGTCACTAAACCACTTCTGTACGAGCTTCGACGAATGCTTGGGATCGTTGTCCTGCATACATTGCCATACTAAACGCGTTTCTTCTTTCGCGAATCGAAGCATCATTGTCGCTAAAATATTGAAATAGTCTGGTGCACACATTTTTCTATCTATCAATTAAATTGAACTCACATCGTTTGAAGAAAAACTGCCCCATAACATGACAGACCCTTCACCATGTTGAAAAGTCTTTGTGGTGTACTTTGGAACAAAGGCTGAATTCGGGGGACGTCTTACATAAAATTTCCCATCGGATCCAAACAGATTTATTTTTGTTTCGTCCGACCACAAGACATTTTTCCAATTTAGCCGGTCAGAGTCTCCAATAAGTGAGACATCGATTACATTTGAACCACTACCAGAAAAATCCAAATTATCTGATGATAAGCTTACATATGACGAGTTTGTACCAACATCATAACCTATCGATAAAACAAAATCATTTGAAGATAAGCCTATTGATGACAAACGACTAACTTCTGACCTTTCTTTAAATAAATTGAAACCACCTGATAACAAGACATTTCCTTCAGAAACTCCTTCCTTTAAACAGAAATCGCCAAAAGAGTCTCCAATAAGTGAGACATCGATTTTATTTGAACCACTACCAGAAAAATCCAAATTATCTGATGATAAGCTTACATATGACAAAATTGTACCAACATCATAACCTATCGATAAACCAAAATCATTTGGAGATAACCCTATTGATGGCAATATACTATCTTCTGATCTTCCTTCAATTGACGACAAGTCATTCCCTACAAAAACTCCTTCCCTTGAACAGAAATCCCCAAAAGAGTCTGCAATAAGTGAGACATCGATTTCATTTGAACCAAGAAAAATCAAAATTATCTGATGATAAGCTGACAGAATTGAACCAACATCACAACCTATCCATAAACCAAAATCATTTGAAGATAAGCCTTTTGATGACAAAAAACTATCTTCTGACCTTCCTTCGCAAAAATTGAAATCCTCTGATGACAAGCCAATTGACGACAAGTCACTCCCTACAGAAACTCCTTCCCTTAAACAGAAATCGCCAAAAGATTCTCCAATAAGTAAAACATCGATTTTATGTGAACCACTACCAGAAAAATCCAAATTATCTGATGATAAGCTTACATATGACAGATTTGAACCAACATCACAACATATCGATAAACCAAAATCATTTGAAGATAAGCCTATTGATGCCAAAAAACTATCTTCTGACCTTCGTTCGCAAAAATTGAAATCACCTGATGACAAGCCACTCCCTACAGAAAGTCCTTCCCTTAAACAGAAATCGCCAAAAGAGTCTTCAATAAGTGGGACATCGATTTCATTTGAACCACTACCAGAAAAATCCCAATTATCTGATGATAAGCTTGCAGATGACAAAATTGTACCAACATTGGATGTGTCGGGAAGCTAACGCTCGTCTCCGTTTGTGCTGATAACAATTGTGCCTTTCGTGGAGTTCTTACCTGCAAATTTGCTTTTTTTAATCTTTTTCTAACAGTTCTACCGGTAGCTTCGATATTAAGGTTCTGTTTTAGTTTCTCCGAAGTTTTAAAATGTTTTTTATTACTATAACGTACTAACAATTTGTCCTGGCGATCAGTGGTTTTCCGTTTTCGTCAGTAAAAACCTTTTTCTTGGAGCATTTCATCCTTTTCGCAAATTCTTCCATTGTTTTTCCGTTTTCGCGAAGAGTTTTTATCACTTACTGCTCCGTTTCAGTTGAGTGGTTTTGCAGTTTATTTCGTACAAATTTTTGAGATAAAACGTTGGTGAAATAAATCATATTTGTTTTTTAAAGATTATCTTTAAATAAAACTCACTAATAGAATTAATTTAAAATTTTACTTACCAGTTAAAACGCAAAAACCAAACTTGTTTCTATTTTTTTTCCAATCCTATATCACTAAAACGAATGTAAAACAAAAATTAACTAAAAAGGAAGCAAATGCAAGTAGCCGCAAGATGCACCGTTAGTTAACTTTGACTTACAGTAGTGGGTATGTTTTAATTTAAGCAAAGAAGCAATTCAAAATAATTTTAAATACTGTTTCTATTATTTTTTCCACCACTGTACATGAAGGTTTTGCTATTTTTGTCCGTTCGATTTCTCCAAATTTTATACTCAGAGAGCAAATTAAAAATTTAAAGCTTATGTGCAAAATCATGAGACTAGTCTTTGTGAAATTCAGAAAAAGAGCTTTTATTGTTTTTATGACGAAACTTACCAAACATTAAATTAAGAGCTTACATTTTAAATCAGAGTTTATATAGAATTTCAAATCATTGAACTAATTTTTGTAGAATTTAACGAGACTTTATCGCATTGATAAAGTCAATTTGTATGGGAGGTAGTCGTAATTGGAGGAAAACCAATTTAGCTCATTCTTAAACTTAATCTTTCTTTTATTTAGTTTAGTTAGAAGCTTATTTATCGAATTTCATAAGGAAATGGTCAAAGGAATCTACGATATATATTCTTTCACAGCACACTCTCTTTAGATGGACATGGCTAAATCGGCAAAAGTGGTTGTGCTGCGAAAGAATATATACATTTTTTTCTAAACCTACCACGCCTTCTTATAGTCGTTACAACGGAGTGACAATGTTGATATACGCCTTATGCAATACTCGTGGTAGTATAAAATATTTTAAATTCGAAAGGATTTTTTTTATTTAAAGAAATGGTCTTCTTATATTCGAAAACTAAGTTAAGACAGCATTACATAATTTTCGAAAACAAAGCGTTATAAATTAAAAAACTATGCCTAAATTAATTTTTTTTATTTATTCCAAAATTCATCTACTGGGAAAAAACTAGGTTAATGTGGTATCTTAATTGTTTAATAGCACATAATAATTTATTTATGATGTTTTAGAAAATATTTCTATTTAATTCAAAATCTAATTGATTCGCAAAAATTTATTGCAATTCTATTGGAATCGAGAGAGGGGTTCATTGGAAACATAATTAGTTATATGGTAAGGAGTATAGAATAAATTTAAATCTCTCAAATTACGTGCTGCGACATTAAATGGAATTAAACAAACTAACAATTCGATAGAATCAATTTTATGATCGGTTATATCCTTAATGAACATAATATAATTAAAGATTCGTCTTTCAGATAAACTACTAAGGCCTAATAGACGGCATCGCACCAAACAAGTAGGCATTGTTTCCCAAGTGTAAAGTCTTCTTAATGCGAATCTAGTAAACCTTTTTTGAATATTCTCAATACGGTCAATTGCTACCTCGCAAAAGGAGTCCCACATAACCGAAGCATACTCTAGAAGAGATCTTACCAGGCTAAAAAAGATAGTCTTTGGTGTTAAAGGGTCAAAAAATTCACTGGAATTTCTTTTAAGAAACCCAAATTGGGAGTTCGCGATAATATATTCCAAGTGAGTATCAAAAGATAGTTTATGGTCAAAGATGACACCAAGGTCTTTAATTTGACACACTCTGGAAAAACCATCACAAGAGTTATACTAATAAATAATAGGATTAACTTTCCTATCAAAAATAAATTTCAAAATTATCTTTAAGACTTTATTTTTTTTTTATTAAAAACTGTATTAAAAGTGGTTAACTTTTGATTCTGAAGGTGAAAAGTAAGAATTTATTTTCAATTAAATATGTTTTTTAATTTTCTTATAATTTGGTTAAAGGTCTTTTAGAAATAATAATTTTTTTGCTTTTAATAGTCTTATTTGTAATTGTATTTGTATTTGTGAATTGTGTTTGAACCCCAAAACCACCTTAGATAAGATGATAAAATGTTTACATTCAGTAAAATCAAAACAAAAGATTAATGAGTTATTAAAATCTCAGGAATGTTCAATAGCTGATATAAAAGTAATTTTTGTTTTACTTATGAGAAATGTTTTTATATATTTTGTGGAAGGACATTTCTGTGAGTAACTGCATATGAGCTAATCTGTATTTAAATATTTCCTACAATCTCAAATTTGTCGAAAGTCTTAACATGCAAGTAGATAAAATTCCAACCAGCCAGGAATGCGCAAATATTTTAAATTAAAAAATTAATAAGATTTCAAACCATAAATTTTCGCAATCATTGCATTTAAATTGGCGCATTAAGAACAAAACACTTCAATAAATTTAATGGCATCAATTAAGCGGTGAATCAGTTAATGCGGCATCAAAATTATTTTTATGGCACACTGCTCAAATAAGGCGTCGCGGCATAAAATAGCCAGCTGCATTAACTAGTCTGGCTGCATTAGAATTTGTTATAGCATGATATTTTGCTAGCATTCTGTTTTATTTGCTTATTTTGTGCTGTGGTTTTTGAGTTATACTCGTGGTGCTTAACGCTGTCAAAAGCTGTTTATTTTGATTGACTTGATTGAGCCAAAAAGATTGGGCGATACTTTATTTTGGGTATTTCGTTTTTTTTTCTCTTTAACAGCCTTGCATAAATTGGCTTATAATGTGAAAAGTATACTTATTGATGAAGCTATGAAATTGCTAAAAAACCAATTGTGGCTGTATCTCGTCAAAAATATATTGCTTTCGATTTGAGCTCTTTTGGCCGCAAACGAAGGATGAGCAGCGAAATGAATTCCTTGAAAAGCGGTATGGATGATGGGAGTGGATCAGTGAATATTAGCGACTGTTTTTTCAAATCAAATTTACTTCAATGTCACACCTTTATCAAATGAAAAATAACTAATATACTTTTTATGTTTATAATAAAAACTTGAGAAAAATAAATTTTTTTTTGTTTAATTTTTGGGTTACCAAGCAAAAATTAGTTCTTTTCTAAAGAGCAACCTCTCTAGTAAGATTGCTTTAAAACATTTTTAAAAGTATTTTAATTACACTTTGCGCTAAGATTACAAAAAATATTTGCAGTACACTATTCTTAATGGAGTTTACACAATGGAGTATTATTAATTTAAGAACACTCAAATGCTTTTTGTTTTTTTATATATCGTCCCCTGCATGCCAAAAACATGAATGTGAAAAAATTCGATCTTGGGTTTATTGCTGTTTCTGATGCAATTTTATGTAAGGAACATTGTACCAACATATGGAATATGAATTTAGATCAGATCTGCCTCAATAATACAGTTCTTAATAAATGAATGTGTTTTTTAAATGTTTTTATTATGCCAAAAAAATGAATTCATGAAAGGAATTTCATGCCAAAACAAAATTGGAATTTTTGTGCATGCCCAAAACAATGAATGTATTCTAAAATCCGTTAGGAGTGAGGTAGGCAAATCAAATTTAAATCATAAATCGGCGGACCTAATGCCAACATATCTGCAAGCCAAAGTATCAATAAATAACAGATCTTCAACATTTATACTACATTACTCGATTCTTTGTAAGCATGAAAGTTTCATAAATTGGAATTTTTTTGCATACCAAAACAATGAATGCGCTTTAAAATTCCTTTGGATAAAATTAGGCCAGCCAAATTTTAAACTAATGTTAAGCCACTAAATACTTACCATTCGGTAAATGAAAATTTAAAAACACTTTACTTCCCTAATTTTCAGAAGCATTTAAACCTTTAAAATCGTTTTCCCAAAAACTATAAAAAAGCACATTCATGGTTTTGGCATGCAGGTGACGATATCACAAATTGTTTAATCAAATCTTTATTTTAGATGAGTATTGTTAAAAAGCTCTTCAGGAGTAGGACTCAAGTTAATGAAATCATCATGGCATATAAATATTTTACCCACATTCTAACTTTGTTTTTTTTTTGTTCTTGTGGAAAAATTAAGTCATTTTGATCATGCATCAACTACCCTGTCAAGTAACTCAAAATATTTTTTGTATTTTTATATAATGACTATATAGCGTTATAATTTTTTTGCATTATTCAGAAAACCGGGTTGATAAATTTTAAATGGTTTAAAAGTTATAAGACTACTCCCAATCACGGGCAAATGGCCCTGCATCGTGGCATTGACAAAATATGATGGCAAATATTTTCAACACAACAACAAAATGAATAGATTTGCATTTGCACGACTGTTGTAAATTTGCAACAATAAAATCCTATTGCATACAGTCGTGCAAAAAACTGATTTGCTAATCAATCAGCTGTCAAATCAGAAACGCAATGACACAAATCCGACACAAATGGAATTCGAGACAGCGAAGAAAAAAAAAAATAGATATAAAGGAAAAACACCACATATATTCAAAGTGTTTTTTCTTTCTTCCAAAACATTTGTGAATTTTGTTTGCAACAGTGTTGTTCTAAAAAGTGTGCTCACCAAACCTGTGCTTGCCAAACCTATTTGTCCGTAACTGGGAAAAGCTCTATAGATTTTAAATAAATTTAGTGCCACAAAAGAGCACTATTAGGCGTACATCTATTGACAAAAATGGTGAGGTTTTAAAAACTTCATGTAAGAAGTAAGTCATTACCTTTAGTAATTTTCAGTATGCATCATCGAAAGAAATTTTGATTGCATAGTTTTTGGAAATTTTTAAATTTTGTGTACTATTTTTCTCCATGCACTCCAAAAATTTTGTGTATAAGTATTACTAATAACTGCGTCCATTCCACTTATTTTATTCGTAGTTTTCAGCCACAAATAGGATTCGTAGAATGTACGTATTTTTTAGTTTGGTACATATTACGAATATTTTACTCGTATTAATACAAAAATAAATGTATATTGTACGAATACATTAATTACATTTACAAGTGAACCTAAATAACACCTAAGAAAAAAAAAAATTTGTCTGCGGTTGCTTAGCTTAGGAACAACGTACACTTCAAGTAGGCTACAGCCACCTTGCAATCATACTTTTTTATATTCAACACTTGTTCGACAAACCAGGCTGAACGATTTCGGTTGTACATTTTTTTAACTGAACTAATACTTCGTACATTCTACGAATAATACTTACGGTCAACCTACGAAAGAATTTTTTCTAATAATATTAATTTTAATTCGTAAGTAGTACGAAATTATAAGTAAATATTATGAATGTAATGGAATAAATTACGAAGGTATGCGTACGAGAAATTGACAAAAGTTATTATTTGTATGTACACGATAATTCGTACGATAATTCGTACAACGCACTCATCAGAAATGTTTTATTTTTGTTTACGAATATCATCTTCTTCTTATATATAAAAAGAAGTGTACATTTTGATGTAACCAGTAACTTGATGAAAAAACGGGTCGACCTAATTAAACCAAAATCCGTTGGGGATTGTCCATCAGGGTCCGTTGGGGATGGTCTGTGGATGGTTTATGTATAACTTGCACGAAATCGGTGTAGTACACCGAATACTCCCATACAAATCGTTCGTGCAGGTTGATGTCCGTTAAGATCTCAGGAGCACCTAAAACCATCAAATTAACAATATTTGTTGCCAAGACCCATATCTCAAATTATAAGTAACTGAAAATTGCCACACCCCCTAAAGCCGCCCAAAAATTAATAAACACACTATATTTCAGACGAATTCGGTTGTATTGGACTAAAATTTTGTAATTTAGTTTGTTTGGTTACTCTCGAACACTCAAACAAAAATGGGCGTGGTCGAGCTCCTGAGTTGTGCAGGTTTTTATAATGAAATATAATGAAACTTGATGGTCATATGTGCTATGAGACCAAGTGGTGGTCACTAGACCGGGTCGGTCTCCATACAAAAAAAAAGTTTCAAAAGTCCGCCACTCATATAAAAGCTTATGTCGAGAGAGTTACGTGGACACACAAATTTTTTTTAGGCACCCTGTATGAACCGCCAAAATGGTTTTTTCTCCCTTGAGTCCGATCATCGAATGCAATACATCGTTGAAAAGGTATTGATGAGCCCTACAATTGTTCTTTAGGTGCCTCAGACCTAAAACATAAAATTCGTAAAGTTATTTCACACAGACTTCTACCCCCAAAAATGAAAAAAAATTCTTTTATATAAAAAAGCCCTTAAAAAAGACACAGTTTCGATAGTATCGTAAGTATAGACGTAGAATTCCTTTTTATACAGTAATAGAGAAAAATTCTGGTTTTTTTCATGTATTTATATTCTTCAAAACTTTTTTAAAGTATTTCATCTACTAAATAATATTTATTCAAAAACAAATTTGTTGTTGTTGTCCTTCTTTAAACTTACCTGATCTAAAAAGCTCACAATTAAATTCATGTAAAGATTTGTTTTGTTTTATAAAAAATTTTCGTTTGATATTTATGGTGATGAATTTGTTGTTCTTTTTCATTTGTTTTGTTGGTTAAAACTAAATGTAATTCAAAGTTATGTTTAATTAATGGAAATAAATATGGGTAAATTTGAATTATTTATTTTTCCTGTAGTAAAGAGCATATACATATATGTATATTTTAAAAGTAATTTAAAATTAAAATTTTAGTTAACAAAATAAATTTTTAATATGGAAGGAATATAATGCATAGTAAAAATAATTCGAATTTATTATGGTATTCAAAAAATAAATGTAGTTTTTAAAGCAAAACGCATGCTTAGTAACGCAAGCGCAAATTTGCGTAATAGTATACATGCATGCTGAAAATAAACATTCGTTTTATTTGTACTCCAACTCATGGCAGAATAACCAAGGTAGGGTCGACTCGGAGAGGAATGAAGTAGAAAGCAGAGAAAAGCGAGCTAGTTGTCAAATACAGCTGTTCATGTAGAGTAAAAATTAAGAACACCTAACTGAACCAACAACAATTACCAAGCAAATCTAAAACAACGACGCACAGAGAAGAGCAAGATCACAGAGATTGAGCAGCGTTAGAGGGGATGAATCGAATCGTCCACAGAAAATAAGCAGAACTTTACTTACTATGTAACGCTTTTCACTTGCGGCTTGCGACGAAAGCAATTATTGCTCCGTAAGCAATAAATCTCTTGCTCTGGTAGCAAGGTCTCTTTGTCCCGCTTTTTGCTCGGCAATAATTTGCCTTTGCCGCAAGCAGTTTGTGGATTATACGCCCGCATGAGGACACTTACGAAAGTCTCCTTTAAACCCGAGAAGTCAACAAACTGCTTGAGGCGAAAGCAATTATTGTTCATAGAACTGCCAAGTGAAAAACGGCCCTTTGCAGCACATGCAGAACCGAAACAACAATATCAGCACCTAGTAGCAACGTTGCCAGTTATGTTGGGAAAATCCCATTCGTGGTAATTTTTAATTGCCCTTAGGAATTTTTGTTTCTGGGAGTTCCTATTAAAGTTTTAAATTCAGCGTGGTATTTTTTAATTGGCATGAAAATTCAGCGGGGTATTATTTAAATTTCCGTGGGAGTTTGGTAATATTCTTCTTACATTTTTTTTTCTCTTTTAGTAAGCAAAGTTTCTTTGTGGTATTTCTAAATGTTTTTTAAATTGTTTGTGCATATGGGACTTACTGTGGTATTTTTTAATGCGAATGAGATTTTTGTGGCAATTTTAAATGTATATGGAATTTGTGGTGGTATTTTTAAAACGCATGGTATTTTTGTAGTAATTTTAACTGATCGTGAGAATCTTTTTTTAAATTTTTTTGTTGCGGTAGAAACTTTTTTGTTTATCTGTACAATGGTAATTTTTGTTGTATTTAATTTATGTTTTTGTGAAAAAAGTAACTTTTTGTCGGAATTGTTTTAAATTTTAACTGGCAACCTTGGCTAGTAGTAGCACATTTTTTTGTAGCCACATACTGGCTCTCTAGCTACATGCATCTGTATTCTCTATTGCATTACAACCCAACAAGCCATGAATGTTACTGTGCCAGCTAAACGGTACTTAAAACGGCAGCGTCTGATTTGCTGGTATTAAAACGACATGTTTTTGTACCTTTAAACCGTTCTCTATATAATTGTAAAGTCCTTTTTTATATTTATCAAGAATCGAATTGAAATTTATGTCATATTCGCTTGATGTGTCGTTTGTTCTTGTCTTTTTTCCCTCTCTTTTACGAAACGCTAATATTCTCCACTGAAAGTGAGCTTGTTGTATTTGCAGATGAAATACATAAGTGAGCTTTTTTTCATGACTAAAAACATAATTAGATGTGTATTTATGGAAAAAATTGTAGGATATAAATTTTTATAAAAATTCTAGCAATAAAAGTTAAGTGGTTGCACAAAAAGTATTTTTTTTTTCAATGATTTTGTTGAGCAACGAAACCAAATTATAACTGTTTATTATAAAAGCATGCACCATCAATATCCAAAAAGAAATTTTAGAAAAAGTTGATTTTTCTGAGCGATTTGAATCTTTAAACTCGATTTGCCAAAAAACATAAAAATGCACATTTGGCAAATGTTTTCGGCATGAAAAAATATTCAGAGAAGCACATAGGTGGATTTAGCATCAAATTTTATAATTTTTCTAAGCCGAATTGGATTTTCTTGTTTTGAGGGAAAATTGTTTGTATTGAAATGCATCAGATGCAATTAAAAACTCAAAACCATTTTATTTTACATTGACGTTTTTGGCATGAAGGGGATGATTTATGGCCGATTTTCTTGAAACTTTAGGAAGTTATTAAAAACATACTAAGGAGGGTTCTTGCATTGGAAAATGAGACGTAGCACCTCTAATACAGAACCAATGTCCCATATCGATAAGCTTTGAAATTAGAGGTCACACAGCTTCCGAACTCGGTATTCGAACAAAATGTACACGTGCTGTTTCACTGATTTATGGGTGTTGAACAAGGGGGCGTGAAACCTCCCATATAGCCCAAATACAAACGGAGTTCAGTATTCGACCACAATTTACACAAGCAAGATTATATAGTAAGATTTTATATACACATGTGAACCCAATATCTAGGTACACATGTAAAGCTATTGGGGTAATTTTTTCACATAAATTATTTTTGAGACTTGACTTTTTTGTAAAAAATATAAAAACAACATTTTGGAAAAAATAAATTTCGCGAAAAAAATCAATCCTTGTTGTTTTGATGACAAAAACAGTAAAATAATTTTTGCGCTTAGCTGGAAGAATTTTTGCAAATAAATGCTATGTCATATGAAAGGTAGCCAGATGTGCAATTTTTAATTGATTTCATTTTTACAACAACAACAATTTTTGAGTCATTTTTTGAGTGAAAAGTCAATATTTTGGACCTTTTTTGACATAATCATAAAACATATGATAAACACACTGACTTAACGGTACAGTTCAACCTATTTTTGTGAAGTGATTTTATTGAACTTTTGAACAAAAAAATTTGAATGAAATATATTAATGGACAGCGGAGATATTTGCATCGAAAGACCAAACTTTGATTTTCATGTCCGTTTTTTTCTCATTCTTAGGCAACGATGTTTTATGAAAAAGTCGTTGTACTGAAAATTTCTCCAATTTTAAAGATATGTCAGTTTTTTTGATGTCAAAATAACAAAAAAATTTTAAAATTAAATACACAAAAATCTCCGATGCTAAAAAGTTTTATAATAACAAAATTACCGTTAGTTGAAAAATTTCAGAGGGGGCGTGGCAAAAACTAAGTATGTAACATTTTAATTTGGGATAAACTTAATATGTGTACCTAGTTTGAGCGAAATCCGTTGAGCCGTTTAGATTTGTATAAAGGCCAAACAAACAAACAAACAGAAAATGAGTTTTATTACTATAGATTAATTTTTTATTCATTATTCTTTTGTTACTCATTATTCATTTGTTATTCATTATTCATTTTTTATTCATTATTCCTTTGTTATTCATTATTCATTTTTTATTCTTTATTCATTTGTTATTAATTTTTTGTCATTGCTTATCAATTTGACGATATTGATAAGAACAGAAAAAAAATTTAAAAAGTTAATATACATATATACAGAGTTGTTGTTGCCTTTTTCAAACTTATTTGATCTAAATAGCTCAAAATTAACCCGAAACACCCTGTCGTTCCCATATGGACACGCAAGCACAAACACTTAAAATGTGCTTATTTTAGTTTAAACCATTTTATATTTGCGTTAACAGGTCATTCTAAAAATTTTAAAAAAAATTTATTCAGGGTGATTCGGGTTAAAGTATTTTCATTTAAAAATTGGTTTAAGAAATCCAACATAAAACTTGATATAAAACGCGTCGTTCTCTAACTTCAGGAACAAAAAGATATCTGTTAATAAAAGTATGTACAATTAAAGTTACCAAAAACTGGTGAGAACTTCAAAATAATTTTTTGTACTTTTATATCGATGGCTTAATATAGAAAATACCTAACTCGTTTTTTTTTTGCGAAAGCTACGATTGTAAATTTGTTGCCTATTTTATATAAAATCTGCATTTAAAAAGTTTTCTTTAGAAAAACGCCTTTTCTATATTAAGCCAGCGATATGTAAAAAAATTTAGTTTCTCATCTGAATGAAACATGAAATATACATTTTGAAAAAAGGAATCCAAGTAACCGAACTACCCCCTTAAATATGAAATAACTTCAAGTACTTAGAATCGTACGCTTGCAAACACAAACTAGGTTAACACTAAACTGACCGCAATCGGTAAATCTGACCTGCTATTATTTTTTTTCGAATCTATACATAGTTTTTCATTCTATACCATTCTAAATACATTAAATACATTTAATAATAAATAAACCGTTATCTGCGTTTAAAAATAAAAATGATGGATATGTTAATTACCTGTAATTTGATGATGAGGTTCAGGAAAAGGTATAAAATAAATATCGGTAGGTTGAGTGTTAATAAAATTCAGAGTAAGCTAAGCACGCAGTCATGACTATTTCCAGCGAATTAATGCCGAGCTTGCTTCTTCGTCCCAGTGGTAAATGGATAACCGAAGTAACCAACTACATACTCTTAAATTTTGTGTCATAACCGATATACTTATTCCAGCGGGGTGTGAGGAATTGGTTCTTCATAAGTTAAGACAACAGAGATCAAGCGTACGTTTAGAAACTAGTAAGGCCCAAATGAAACATGCTTTTAATGCCACCGAATTCTCTCACCAATTTCCTAAAATTTTTTTTGTTGCGTTTTTTTAACAGATTGTAGACACGACGATTTAGGTTTGTCTGTTGTGTTTTTTTTTTTTGATTTCTAAAGATATTTATAAAAAACTTTTCACTGTTGTTATCTATATCGTCAAATTAACAGCCCTATCTGGCTGTTAATTTCAATATTTGTTGTTTTCAATACAAAATTTAAAGCTCAAAAAACAAAATTTGCTAATGAAATTGTCAATAACTGAAAAGCAGTTGACAATTTTTATCAAAATTTTTTATTTTTGAGCTTCAAATTTTGTTTTGAAATAAAAAAATTACAACAAACACATAGAAATATTCAAAATACTGGTTAACAATTTGTTAATTTGCCAGAATAGGGCTGTTAAAAAAAAAACACAGCCCGAGTCCTAAGCAATGACAAAAAAATGAATAACGAATAAAAAATGAATAATGAATTAGAAATGAATAATGAATAAAAAATAAATAATGAATAAAAACAGAATAATGGAAAAAAAAATAGTAATGAATAAAAAATGAATAATGAATAAAAAATGAATAATGAATAAAAAAGGAATAATGAATAAAAAATGAATAATGAATAACAAATGAATAATGAATAAAAAATGAATAATGAATAACAAATGAATAAAGAATAAAAAATGAATAACGAATAAAAAATGAATAATGAATAAAAAATGAGTAATGACTAAAAAATAAATAATTAATAAAAAAAGAATAATGAATAAAAAATTAATAATGAATAAAATATGAATAATGAATAACAAATGAATAATGAATAAAAAATGAATAATGAATAAAAAATGAATTATGAATAACAAATGAATAAAGAATAAAAAATGAATAACGAATAAAAAATGAATAATGAATAAAAATAGAATAATTGAAAATTCTTTAATTCTTTGTGAATAGCATTCAAATGAATAAAAAATTTGATTCATTATTCTGAATAACGAAAATGAATAATTGAAATGATTAATTCATCATTTTTTTAAAATTGAATGTGAATTAAAAATTTTATGTATAAATCAATTTTGCATTCATTGAATGCATTCTTATGTCGTTATTCAGTTGTACTTAAAATTCTGAATATGAATGCAGACTTTACAGCTCTGATAAATTTCATACAAAATGTACTGTTTTCTCCTGTTATTGTGCTACAGGAGAGCCAAAACTGAACATTTTCCTAATAAAAGTTCCACATTTTACTGTGTTTATGGAAGCATTTTCTGATTCATTCCCATGTACATTTTTGTGTATTAAATGTTAAACTTTACTGTGTTCAAACGTAACATTACCATTTGCGCAAATGTGTACAATATTAATATTATATATATATTAGGGCGGGTCAATTTGTATGGACGAATTTTTTGGAGGTCTGGCTCAGCGAAATTCGTAAAATACATGTAATTTCAAGACTTTTTCTCCACTACAGCATATACAAATTCTGAAAAAAGCTGTGCGGACTTTCGTAAATAGATTTTGTTCTCAATTATAAAATATGAATGTATGAATGTATGTGTATGAATCTATTTACGAAAGTCCGCACAGCTTTTTTTCAGAATTTGTATATGCTGTAGTGGAGAAAAGTCTTGAAATTACATGTATTTTACGAATTTCGCTGAGCCAGAATTTGACCCGCCCTAATATATATATAAACAATATATCATAACAAAATCAGTATTAAAATACCATTTTCTTTTGTTGTTTTTATTTGTTTTCTTTGTTTGAAAAAAGATGGTATTTCTTGAAACTTCACTTGACTTAACGTGCTTTACTTGACGAACTTGACTCGAAAATAAAATGAAGGCAAACTGAACGCTTAAGAACAGGGTACTGGTAAGAAAAGTACTGTGTGGCTCAAGCAAAAATAAAAAGAAAAAATGTACTTTTTACGGTGCACACAAAAAGTTTTTAAGTTCTCGTACAGGAACTTTTGCTTTCACATTTTAATTAGTGGTGCATATGGAATATTTAACTATTTTTCACTGCAAAATAAAATACTTACAACGTTATTTTGCGGTGTGATTTCATTAAAATGACTAAAATACTGTGGTCATGTGCATTTTTTCTTGTAAATAAAGTAATATCTACGGATCATTTTTTTCCGTGCATGATATTTAGCTTATAAATTGAACGCTCTGAACACTGGTTTATTCTATCGCATACAAAAACAAATGATCAACATACACAAAAAATTAACGTATTACTTGATATGTAATAAAAATGTATACAATAGGTCAGTATATTTGTAACAAATTTTATTTTTAAAATTCACTGAAGAGTTTAATCAAAATTGTATTAAAAATCTTTCTAAGTAATTCGCTTGTATCAACATTTATTTCAGTATTTCTTGACGTGTGTATGTAAAGCGGCTTAGTTCAATTTCAATACATTCAGGGACTTACGTCCACCTATAAGAAGTTATAAGAAGTTTCGCTTTAAGATTTCTCTTACAATACTGAATTATTAAGTTTTGAGTGTTAAAGCTTTTAAGTTGCACCGGATTAATTTGCATTTTGCCAATTTTGACCTCAATAAAAGCTCAACTTGAACCCAGTTGTGCTAATTTTTTAGTTGCAAATAAACAACAAGAACAACAATTGCGCAATTTTCACCTTGCTGGAAAATGGCATAAATACCACAAAAGTTGAAACAAAAAAAAAATCAGTCACAATACCTACCAAACAAACAAAAACCGAAATAAGGTTAACTTTAACCGTTGCAACTTTAAAATCGCATTCAACCGAATTCAAATGCGCCAAAGTCGAGCGGGTACCACGAGTTCGAAACCTTGAAATTAATTTTTTAAGCGTGCAGCAGCAACAAAACAACAAAAACGACAACAACAACAACAGCCAAAGTGAAAAACAGAGTAATTATTTACTCCATCATGCCAAACACAGAGCCTGCTTGCTGAGTGTAAACAGCACCGACGACAACATTTCGAAAACGAATGAAACGACAGGACGAACAAAAGGTTGGCATAATTGTTGTTGTTGCTGTTGTTTTCGGTTTTCTTCTTCAGCAAAGTTTTTGGTTTTTTTTTTTTTTTTTTTTGTAGAAATTCACAGCGTCAAAATGTGGTAAAGCAGCTTTGGGGTGGGCTGCAGCAATAAAACCGATTTAAGCCAAAAGCTCAGCCGGTGGGACTACAGGGCAGTGTGTTAAAAATATATAGAGACAATAAACCAGACTTTTCAACCTACAGACAGACACTACAACAGACGAACAGGCGGATAGACATTCATGCTTTTAACTCGCTTTTTCCTCTTTTGACGTACTCTATAAAGCGCACACGACCGTTCTTGGTCAGGTGCTGCGATTCCATGCTGTTATTTTCACAACAATGGCAGCTCTAAACCACAACAACAATAACAATAAATAGCAGCTACCACAATAAATGTTTGTCGTATTAGAGAAATTTGCAAGTAGCTAGCTGACTCAGTTGGAAAATTAATTTACAGCTTCAACTTTTTTACGGGCGACTCGCACTTGGGAGTATTCTTGGTAGCACACAGCTAAAATCTGTGAACATACAAATTAAAACCAGAACAATTAAGTTCATGTCAATTGCTTTTGTGGCTCATGGCTTGAAGAAATTAATGTTTGGCGATTAGAGGCATTTGGTACACTAAGAAAAAAATGTTGCGGTCTTCACAATAAAAAGAAACTTCAGAACGTATAGGATTGAAAACTTTTGCCATTTTTGCACCATTGCTGCAATATTTCCTTGGGGCATAACTGCTCCCCATATTACCTAGCTAGTTTAGTTGCACAAAAAAATGTAGAAAAAATTTCCAGCGAAAAAGTTTTGAACTGAATCATTATCTATCTTCCATACAAAATTTGCCACCCTCATTTTTTCCCCATAAAATTTTTTTTTACGGTTCATCAGTAGGGTGGGGCGATTAGTATGGAAGGAAAAAAATGTTAATGGGCGCTTTGCGTTTCTGATTCTTGGGATTGTACTGAGCAAAAAAAGTCCACTAGACCAGCATTTCTTAACCTTTTTCACTCCGCGGACCCCTAGAAAATCACGCACATGTTCAAGGACCCCTTAATAAAAACACAGGAATAAATTTTTGAAAAATTATTTTAGTACTGAAAAAATGAAATTTTTATAAAAATTAAAAATTCTGTATTAATGTGAAGGTTGGTGCTGCTTTTTTAAAACTAAATTAGCAATATTTGGGTTGATGTTTTTACTTAGTTGTAATCTCAAATCTGATTCCAATTGTAATCTGTTTCTGTATTTGTTTTTGGTGTATACATGAGCAGAGAATGCCTTTTCACAGAGATATGTGGATGAGAAAAGCAGTAAATATTTTAGTGCTTCTGATATTTCTTTATAAATATTTTTTAAATTTACCCAAAAACTTAATAAAGACGATTCTTTCAAATTACGTTTTAAAGCTGAATCATATGATATTTCTATAAATTGATTTTCCTGTACCGTTTTCAAGCCGATTTTATCTAAAACCTCTGCGTTGAAACGGTCTGCTATCCAGTTTTAATTTGTGTCGGGTTCTGGAAAATAATCCCTAAAAGAAGACGTCAAACCGCGGAGGTGTTTAATCATTTTCTCTTCTACTTGCGTTGGCAACATTTCTCCACCAGAGGATTCCAAAAACGCTACCAGTGTAGGAAATTGATTATAGTTGTTTTTTAATTGTACGATTAGTCCAAAGGTCAAGTTTTTTTTATCATAGTTTCTATTTTATCTTCAACATTTTAGATGTTGTTATCTCTTCCTTGTAGACTTAAGTTCAGCTCGTTCAGGGCACTAAAGATATCAGCCAAACATGCCACCATTGTAAGCCATTCAAAGTTATTGAAATGATTTGCATGTTTATTGGCACTGCCAGCAGAATTATTAAAAAAAAACCATTCTGATCTCATCTCTAAGCTCAAAAACACGCGACACGACTTTGCCACGAGACAACCAACGCACCTCAGCACGCAAAAACAACTGCATGTGAATGCTGCCCATTTCTTCACATATCCTACCGAAAATACGGGAATTTAGAGGCCTGGCTTTAATAAAATTCACGACCTGCGCTATGTCATCCAAAACTGTTTTTAATTTTTCTGGCATATTCTTAGCAGTCAATACCTCTCTATGAATGCAACAGTGATGCCAGATAATAGATGGATTCATCTTCTTCACGCGCGCCTGAAGTTCTGTTCGTGTACCAGTCATAGCCCGAGCACCGTCGGTACTAACTGCCACACATTTACCCCACGCTATTTCATGAGTGGACATAAAGTTGTATAGTGTAGTGGACATAAATACTTAAAAAAAATTATTAATTCAAATGTCCATAGATTAGACGGCGGACCCCCATATATATACTCTCGGACCCCCAGGGGTCCGCTGACCCAAGGTTAAGAAACGCTGCACTAGACCATACGTCTACGGTGAATATCGAGCTTCCAGATTTTGACTTGCCGTTTTTTCTCAGACTTTTGTCAAGTTTTTTTTTATATTTTGGCCTATAACAGCCAAACCATTGAGATTTTCGATCCAATACTAAGATAAAAATTGTAGTCAAGACAATAGTTAAGAACTCTCTAGTACATCGCAAAAGCATTGAAATGCTCCTTCAGGCAGTTTTGGCCTTGTGAAAGTGAAAATTTTTCGTGAAAATATTAATAAATTACCATTTTCAGTTGTTCATAGCTCAAAATCATAAAAATGTTCTATTTCTTATTTAATCCCACTTTTTTATCCAAAAATATGTTTTTTTTTTGTTTTGTTTAATATTGAAAATTATGAGAAATTCATTTAAAGTACATAGTAATTGTATTGGTAGAGACGAGGTATGAATCAAGAAGAAAGCTATTATTAAATTTCAGTTTTAAACAATTTCACATCAAAAATTCCAATTGAGTGTATTTTTCATTCAAAGATTGCCTTCCAAATCTTTTCGAGATTCCATACGAGGCGCTTTCTTTCGGCCTTCAGATACAGATGCCATTATACCTTCACGGTTTTTGTCGATTGAGCACTTAGAAACACTAGCTAGTAGCTGGACATGAATACCTCCGTACCTTGAATATGACAAGGTATTGGTGGGTCTGGAAATGGTAGATCTTCATCATCTACACATTCGAGGTATTGTTTTAAATGCTCATACGGAATTTTCCTGGTAAATGGCGGTTCAAATCACAATGCTTTGTCCTCTAAATCGATCAAGTAACCGTAATCCGTACATTCAAAATTGATGTTTGGTTTTACATATTTGCAAAGCTTAGTTAAATCGCATACGTTGTCGCGAATATACAATATATTTTTGAGTGCCAATTTACGAATTTCTGTACAATAATCGAATAACGTGCTCAACAAAACATTTTCACTGTGTGCGAAATAGGAATTATTCTGTATTACGGGATTTACGATGTTACGTACACGGAAAAAAAATACCATAGAATCAAATGAAAACGCATTCAAATCAAAAAATAATCGACATGAAACGGCGCCAAAAACAAGTACCCTTAATTCAAAAGAAAACGTTTTTAGATTAAAAGTAAAAGTTTTAAAATAAAAGTCATTGTTTCAAAAAAAATGTTTTTTCAATTAAAAACAATATATATATTTGAATTTAAAGTAATAGCTGTTGATTCAATAACAATTGCTATAAATTAAAAAACAGGTTGTTTTTCATTGAAAAACAAATGTTTTTAAAACAATGACTAGTACTTTAATGCTAGGGAAACTGGGGGCGATGCATCAATGTAACATGTCTGACTGTCTCAACCTGGCGAGGCCAGCATAATCTTTGTGAAATAGCCTCAAGTCGACTCAAACCTCCACGTGGTGTTTCCTGGGCAACGTCAAAACTGACAACCGTTAGTTTGGCGGCTAATCTGAGCGGTGGGCCTCCCTAGGCTTAAAATAGGTTGTGCGTCGGGTTTGAAGCCCACCCGTAAAAACCAATTTCAATGAAAACAAATAAGAATAGAAGAAAAATGATCCCCAAATCTGATGACGACTACCGCAAACGAAAAACTGATAATGATTTACGGATATGCACCTGGAATGTCCGAACCCTTAATTGGGAAGGTGCCTCTATCCAACTGACTGATGTCTTGGAAAGATACAAAGCTGATATCACTGCTATCCAAGAAATGCGATGGAAGGGACAGGGTTGCATTCGGCATGCACCCTGTGACATCTACTACAGCGGCCATGCGGAGAAGCACGAGTTTGGATGCGGATTTGTAGTTGGCAAGAGACTACAGCCCCACGTCCTGCGATTCACACCTGTGAACGAATGACTTGCCATAATCCGCATCAAGGTTAGATTTTTCAATATAAGCCTAATATGTGCGCACGCTCCGACAGAAGACAAGGACGATGAGATCAAGGAAATTTTCTACGAGCGCCTTGAAAATGCTTACGAGCGCTGCCCCCGTCACGACGTAAAAATCGTGCTTGGTGACTTCAACGCTAAGGTGGGCAAGGAAAATATTTTTGGTCCAACAGTCGGAAAGTTCAGCCTCCACGACAACACCTCCGATAACGGAATGAGGCTGATTGACTTCGCCGCAGCACGAAACATGGTCGTAAGTAGCACTAGATTCAAGCATCTCAATATTCATAAAGCCACCTGGATGTCCCCTGATCAAAAAACAAAAAATCAAATTGATCACGTTTTGATCGACGGAAGGCACTCTTCCAGTGTATTGGATGTACGCACGATCCGTGGTGCAAACATTGACTCGGATCACTATCTTGTTGCAGCCAAGATCCGTACACGTCTGTGCGCAGCTAAAAATACACGCAACCCTACACAGAGAAAGCTAGACGTCGACAAGCTGCAATCGAAACAGACAGCCGATGCTTTCGCCATTAGACTCTCACTCCTGCTTCAAAGCACTCCTCCAATCGATGATATATGCGCGCAGTGGACACACATTTCCAACTCCATGCGTGCGGCTGCTGAAGAGGTGATTGGCTACCAACGCCCTCGCCGAAACCAGTGGTACGACCAGGAGTGTCGCGACGCCACTGCAGAGAAAAACGCCGCCTACAAAGCCACCCTGCAGTCGGTTGTAACGCGCGCTGCTAAGGAGCGATACAAAGAAAAGAGGAGGGAAGAGAGACATATTTTCAGGCGGAAAAAAAGAGAGGCAGAAAAGCGCGAGCAAGAGAGGATTGAGATGTATGGTGACAGGAATGAGGCCCAAAATTTCCGCTGCCCGACTATGATGAAGTTCCGACAGCTATAGCTCGGCTTAAAAATAACAAAGCCGCGGGAGCTGATGGCTTACCTGCTGAGCTGTTTAAGAACGGAGGCGAAGCTCTACTTAAATGCATTCACGAGCTTCTATGCAGAATATGGTCGGAAGAATGCATTCCGAACGATTGGAATCTCAGTGTGCTCTGCCCAATCCACAAGAAAGGCGATCCCACTATCTGTGCCAATTACCGTGGGATAAGCCTTCTTAATATCGCATATAAGGTCCTGTCGAGCGTTTTATGTGAAAGATTGAAGCCATTGTAAACGAACTGATCGGACCTTATCAGTGTGGCTTCAGACCTGGAAAGTCCACCATCGACCAGATTTTCACGCTACGACAAATCTTGGAGAAGACTCAAGAAAAACAAGTCGACACCCACCATCTTTTTGTCGACTACAAAGCCGCCTTCGACAGCCCAATAAGGGAGCACCTGTATTCCACCATGTCTGAATTTGGTATTCCTGCAAAACTAATATGACTTTTGCAGGATGACACTGAGCAACACCAGCAGCGCAGTTAAAATCGGGAAGGACCTCTCCCCACCATTTATTACCAAACGAGGTTTCAGACAAGGATTCCTTATAGTGCGACTTTTTCAACCTAATGATGGAAAAGATCATTCGAGCTGCTGATCTGAGACGTAGTGGCACAATATTCTACAAGAGTGTTATGCTGCTTGCGTATGCTGATGACATAGATATCATTGGCCATAATACGCGCGAAGTCAGTGGAGTATTTTCCAGATTAGAAAGAGAGTCAAGTCGAATGGGTCTGTCAGTGAATGCAGATAAGACGAAATACTTAGTGTCAACAAACAAAAAGTCCCAGCGTCTTGGAACCCACGTTACCGTTGACAATACCTCGTTTATAGAACTTCGTTTATCTGGGATCCAGCATTAATTCAACCAACGACATCAGCATTGAGATCAAAGGAAGAATAACTCTTGCCAACAGGTGATACTTTGGGCTCAGTAGGCAATTGAGAAGCAGAGCCCTCTCTCGATGAACGAAAATCACGCTCTATAAATCGCTCATCATGCCCGTCCTACTTTACGCATCACAAACCTGGACGCTGAGCAGTTTAGATGAAAAGACTTTAGGAGCATTCGAGAGAAAGATTCTTCGTAAGATCTACGGACCAATCTGCGTCAATGGCGAGTACCGAATACGGTGGAATGATGAACTGTATGAGCTGTACGCTGACATCGACATAGTCAAGCGCATTAAAATCGAGCGGCTTCGCTGGCTTGGTCATGTCCAGCGCATGAAAGACGATGCTCCAGTGAAGAAAACATTCGATTCGGTACCCAGCGGCGGTCAACGCAGAAGAGGACGACCGCATCTTCGTTGGAAAGACCAAGGAATTTCCAACTGGTGCCAGCAAGCGAAAGACAGAAATGGCTGGCGCAAATTCTTAGATGAGGCCAAGACCGACATACGGTTGTAGCGCCAACTAAGTAAGTAAGTAAGTACTTTAATGCAATTTTTTTGGAATGACAGTTTTCCTAATTAGCTTTTTGATTTGTGTAGATTTCATAAAATCATAAATTCACAAATTCATGTAGATCATCAAATGTTATAAATAAAAATGCATATATATTAAAGGTGTTTTCTTAGTATGTATTTTATTTTAAGATTATTAAGTACACTGAGAACATAAATTTCTGACATAACTTTTCCCATTGTTTATTTGATAAATATGAATAGGTATGGTATTAAACTTTTCCAATTTAATTATTCCTAGAATATTTTCTGCACCACCCACTTCGAAAGATTGTTAATGTTTGTCAAGTTTTTTAATTTGTATTGGGAAACGAAGAACGCTGATATTTTCGTTAATAAATAATAATTATTTTATTATATACAGTTCGAAGTTATTTTCAGTGGATAGTGTCAAATAATCTTTTTCTTTTAATACTTTGCCCTTATATTCCAAAGACAAGGAAGCTTTAATTGAAGAATAATAATCCAACACGATTTTCTTTTCGATTAGATTAAAATAATCTTATTCACTTAGGTTTATTAAAATGAAATCATTTTTTTCTGAAAATAGGTGGGAAGCCATTTTGAGTTTTCAATAAGAAATGGGCAAATTGAAAGCCGTTTTTTACAGCAGCTGATTGTGATGGATTCCGACGAGAGGTAATGCTGCTAAAGTACATTTTTAATTCTTTGTGCTTTGCTTCAAAGCGCATACACCATATCAATACAAGTGGTCCATACGCTCTAATGGCACTAGGATAGTGCATAAGACAATGGTGTTTCGGTTTAAGATCGCCATACAGCTCTATGTAGAGTCTGTGATGCTCAGTAATTTTATTTTCAAGATTATGTATGTCGTTTGGTAAGTATGAACACTTAAAAAGTAAGTCAATTATTTGCAAGCTCCCAATGCTTATTGTCATTTTCAATAAGATCGCCAATCATTAAAGGCAAAAAATTTGCTAAGCAAAAAGCTCTGAAGCAGTCATTTTTAAGTTACAGCATTTCAGTTTATTTAATTTTAAAGGCTGAGATGCGTTGCCTATGTCATTTGGTCCAAAGGGAAATAACTGCTTTCTGTTGTTGTTCAAAACCTCTAAAGTAATCTTATTGTCTTTAATAAGAGCTAACAAAACATTACATATATCGTATATGCACACACCCTCCAAAACGTCGTGCATTATGTCAAAACTGAAATTATCTGTTACGTGAAAACAGAGTTTAAAGAGTTAAAAATACAAGGAGTTTTAATTCCAGTTTCACGGAAATCATCTAAAAAGAGGTCATTTTCATAATTAATTTTGTCCCTTAGTAAATTTTTATGCTCGATTCCGTCGACTTTCATTTCATCTTTAACACTACTGCATCTGCGGCAAAACCGTTTTGCATTAAAAGTTTGAATAAACCCTAATATCGAGTTACAACCTTAATTGTCTCCAAGAACCAATCCCAAAATGAAATACACTTTAACAATCTTCGAATTTAAGTTAATATCGACTCCTTCCTCTAAAGTTTTGAGTTCCTTTACTAAATAGTGGAGTGAAGTTTCATTACCGCAGTATTTTAAGCTATTTGATGACATAAACGTAGAATTAAAGATGTAATCTAGTTTAGATATTAAATGTTGCTGAATGGTCGGCATATTGTAATAGCATGCGCAAATAGAAAAGGTGTGACTACCGAGGGCGTTATTAATTTGAAAATCATCAAAATATAAATTAAACGGAATGACATATTCAGAATTTATTCTTTGTTTTTGAAATTTAAATATGCCGCCACTTGTAAAATTTGTGATTTCTTGTGTTTTCGAGGCTTGTTGCGTATTTTTCAATGTTTCTTCAAGAACCCCTGGTAGTTCGAAAAATTTTTTAATCTGAAATGTAATTGGCATTAAATGAAAAGTTTTAGGTTTTGCTGCAAAAAGTGGGGTTCCGCTAGCAACAGTCACTTCAACCTCATTATTTATTAAAAATGTTTGTGACTCCTGAAACAACTGTTCGTGCTGAAGTTTTTTGGTCATTTTGTGTTCTGAAGAAATATCCTCAAAAACACCACCCAAAAATTTCATTCAAACAATTGCTTTCAAACGTAAACGAGCTTTCAAACAATCGTATATGTACGACGACTTCATTTCATTGCGCTCTCTCAAATAAAACGCATCGGCGTTCAACAATTTTTAGATGACCTTATAATTGAGCAGTAATTTTCCATATTTTAAAAATCTTTATCTAAGGGGTCGTCCATAAACTACGTTACCAACTGTGTTTAGAGGTGTTTAGATATTGTAACGTTACCAAAAATTAAAAAATCGACGAAAAATCTCTAAATAATAACACAATCATTTCAAAAATTTTTAACCTTACATGTTTATGTTTGATCGTCTAAATTGATGGTTAACTTTTGTTTCAACGATTTCTTCCACCACCTTTTCCCTCGACACAGGAACCTTTCGGTATTCCTTCACCATCTTTTGCGACAGGCTTTGACGTTAAGGCCTGAATGTTCTTGATCAAAGGAGATACCGTATGACATGTACTGTCCTTCTCAGAAAGAAGAAAAAGGTTCAAGGTCGTGTCCTACCTGCGGCTTTTGGAATTAATTTTAAAGGTTTTTTTTCGGTTTTTGAGCATTTATTTAGAAACAACGGTACAATGTATATTATTCAAAGTATTGTCCATCGTTAGCTACAACATTTTCCCATCTTTCTGGCAGCATATGGATTCCGCGCCGGAAGAACGATTCGTCTTTTGAGGCAATCCACGAATCGACCCATTTTTTGGTATCCTCGTAAGAAGTGAAGCGCTGCTCAGCCAAGCCATGCGTCATCGATCTGAATAGGTGGTAGTCGGAAGGGGCTATGTCTGGGCTATAAGGCGGGTGGGGTAGTACATCCCAATTCAGCGCCTCCAACGTTTCCTTGACGGTTCTTGCAACATGTGGCCGTGCGTTGTCATGTTGAAAAACCACTTTGTCGTGTCTTTTGGCATATTCCGGCCGTTTAACCTTTAATGCTCGGCTCAATTGCATCAATTGTTGTTGGTAGCGTTCCCCAGTGATGGTTTCGTTAGGTTTTAGCAGCTCATAGTACACGACACCCTTCTGATCCCACCAAATACACAGCATAAGCTTGGCGCCATGAATATTCGGCTTGGCCCTCGATGTTGATGCATGGCCGGGTGGTCCCCACGATTTTTTTCGCTTAGGATTATCGTAATGGATCCACTTTTCATCGCCAGTGACAATACGATGCAAAAAACTCTTCCTTTTATGCCGTTGAAGCAGTTGTTCGCACATGCAAAATCGCCGTTCAACGTCTCTCGGCTTCAACTGGTACGGCACCCAATTTCCTTGCTTTTGAATCATTCCCATGGCCTTCAAGCGTTTGCCGACCGTTGATAAGTCGACTCCCAATGATTCTGACAATTCTTGAAGGGTTTGAAACGGGTCTTCATCGAGCAAAGCCTCCAATTCCTCATCTTCAAACTTTTTCGGCTGGCCCGGACGCTCTTTGTCTTCCGTATCAAAATCACCACTTTTAAACCGACGGAACCAGTACTCACAAGTAGAAATCGATGGAGCATAGTCCCCGTAAGCCTCAGTAAGCGTGCGTTGTGCTTCAACCGCTTTTTTCTTCAAATGGAAGCACAAAAGTAAACCTTCCCGCAAATTGCGTTTTGTTGGAACGAAAGTCGACATGTTCACAGAGAAAAAAATATATGTTGTTTACACTTCAGTGGAATGACACATACTGAAAAATGAAGCTTAGACAATGTGCTTTGAAATGAATATAGTCACAGGTGTGCCCGATGCGATCTATTGATAGTTACGCCATCTCTTAGAAAACCTTTAAAACTAATTCCAACCCCCATAAATAATACTATTTAAATAAATCAATTTTCAGAAAGCATTTACACAAAAACACAGAACTTCGTGAAGCTCGGGTGCAGCCTTTAAGGGTACTCTGTCAAAGACCAGATGAATTTCTTTGCGTTAGAAATGAGGATTCACCTGAATGAGTCGACATTAATTCAAATTATATTTTGAAGAATCCTCAACAAAGCTACCAGCTTCTTCTATCCCAGTGATTGAGGGCATCGAATCTTGGATCGCAGATGGAATAGCTTTTACAGATGATATTAATTATTGATTTTTTTCCAATTGTTCCTTTAATGTATCTAGTCATACTAGTCACTAATACTAGTGAAAATTGTCAGAGCTAGTCAAAATATATAATCATTCGAATGAATTAATTTCATATGTCACGTTACTTTATGGGGGGAGGGGTTTTGAAAAGCACTACGAAAAGTAACGCAGGGGGAGGGGGGTAAAAAAACCGGAAAATCAGTAACGTACTTTATGGACGACCCCTAAATGTTAATTAATTTCTAAATTTGAATTAATAATATCCAAAATTATATGTTTAAAACATTTTCCATATTATTTTTCTCTTCACTCGCTGACGCTTTTAATGATATGAAAAAAATGCATCGAAAGTCGAACCAACTTGCGTTCACATGTCCGACATGTCGGTCCGACTGTCTCATTTGCCATCGAATGCTCGATGCGCATGTCTGAATCAGCGTATATGTACGTTCGTCTGAAACCCTCTAATGAAATACAAGACGTTGCTTTTGTTTTTGATTCAAGAGCGCTTTTCCTTAAACCAAAAACAAAACTCTTTTGAATATGTAACATTTCGTTCAAATCAAAAACCTTTTCCTTTTTAATAGTGTTTTAAAATCAATAGCATTTTCATTTTGTTTAATTGTCATTTTTTTTTTGAGTGTAAGTTGTTTGGTAAATGTTGCGTCCACTGGATGAATTTTCCAAGCAGAGCACTACCGTATACAGCTGAATTGTAGTATTTGACGTTGAAATACATGGGAACATACACTTTCATGATGTACCTTGTCAAAATTTGTAAATTTTATGATGGGTTTTCTGTCGCAATATACACACGGAGCAATCTAGTAGCTTTTGTTATCCATCTCGAATGTCCTACCGGTCCAGGTTTGATGTTTATTTATTTATTTATTTATTTATTTATTTATTTATTTATTTATTTATTTATTTATTTATTTATTTATTTATTTATTTATTTATTTATTTATTTATTTATTTATTTATTTATTTATTTATTTATTTATTTATTTATTTATTTATTTATTTATTTATTTATTTATTTATTTATTTATTTATTTATTTATTTATTTATTTATTTATTTATTTATTTATTTATTTATTTATTTATTTATTTATTTATTTATTTATTTATTTATTTATTTATTTATTTATTTATTTATTTATTTATTTATTTATTTATTTATTTATTTATTTATTTATTTATTTATTTATTTATTTATTTATTTATTTATTTATTTATTTATTTATTTATTTATTTATTTATTTATTTATTTATTTATTTATTTATTTATTTATTTATTTATTTATTTATTTATTTATTTATTTATTTATTTATTTATTTATTTATTTATTTATTTATTTATTTATTTATTTATTTATTTATTTATTTATTTATTTATTTATTTATTTATTTATTTATTTATTTATTTATTTATTTATTTATTTATTTATTTATTTATTTATTTATTTATTTATTTATTTATTTATTTATTTATTTATTTATTTATTTATTTATTTATTTATTTATTTATTTATTTATTTATTTATTTATTTATTTATTTATTTATTTATTTATTTATTTATTTATTTATTTATTTATTTATTTATTTATTTATTTATTTATTTATTTATTTATTTATTTATTTATTTATTTATTTATTTATTTATTTATTTATTTATTTATTTATTTATTTATTTATTTATTTATTTATTTATTTATTTATTTATTTATTTATTTATTTATTTATTTATTTATTTATTTATTTATTTATTTATTTATTTATTTATTTATTTATTTATTTATTTATTTATTTATTTATTTATTTATTTATTTATTTATTTATTTATTTATTTATTTATTTATTTATTTATTTATTTATTTATTTATTTATTTATTTATTTATTTATTTATTTATTTATTTATTTATTTATTTATTTATTTATTTATTTATTTATTTATTTATTTATTTATTTATTTATTTATTTATTTATTTATTTATTTATTTATTTATTTATTTATTTATTTATTTATTTATTTATTTATTTATTTATTTATTTATTTATTTATTTATTTATTTATTTATTTATTTATTTATTTATTTATTTATTTATTTATTTATTTATTTATTTATTTATTTATTTATTTATTTATTTATTTATTTATTTATTTATTTATTTATTTATTTATTTATTTATTTATTTATTTATTTATTTATTTATTTATTTATTTATTTATTTATTTATTTATTTATTTATTTATTTATTTATTTATTTATTTATTTATTTATTTATTTATTTATTTATTTATTTATTTATTTATTTATTTATTTATTTATTTATTTATTTATTTATTTATTTATTTATTTATTTATTTATTTATTTATTTATTTATTTATTTATTTATTTATTTATTTATTTATTTATTTATTTATTTATTTATTTATTTATTTATTTATTTATTTATTTATTTATTTATTTATTTATTTATTTATTTATTTATTTATTTATTTATTTATTTATTTATTTATTTATTTATTTATTTATTTATTTATTTATTTATTTATTTATTTATTTATTTATTTATTTATTTCACCAAGCAAGGCAATTTACTAATTCTATTTACATTTTTTACTTTTTTTTTTTTTTTACTTACATATTATTTAAATTAATTTCAAAAGAATACTTAAACTACGCTAATATATCTTAAGTACTACTTTTAGGGGATGACGGAGGGGGACTAGACCAAGAAGCATAACTCTGTAGGGAGCAGTGCTTGACAAGGACAAATTATTCCGAGTCAAAGAGAGACTTCGCTTAAATGTGGATTTTGGTATGGATGGTGAATAGTGCTCGCTAATATTATTAAAAATTCTACAGCACCTACTAATGGGTTCATTATTTGCGTAAATAGTGTGGTGAATATATTCATTTAGGAGCCGCGTATGCCTAGTACGTCTAATTGGGTCATTTAGTGTAATTTTGCTGGAGATATATTCGCTATCAATAGCTCCGTTAATAACATCAAATGTGAAACATGAACTCAGTAAAGTTCTTCTTGATGATAGAGGCATCAGAGAGAGGAGCCTGAGTCTTTGTTCATACGATGGCAAGTTGTTATAGTCACGGGGGTCAAAGATATCTCTTAACGCAAAAAGCAGGAATTTTTTTTGAATGGATTCAATTTTGTCGCTATAAGATTCAAAGGCTGGATTCCAAATGATGCAAGCATATTCAAGAAGTGGTTGCACTAAGGTACAGTATAACGTTTTGGTTACCCACACATTTTGGAATTCTTTAGCACGTCTTTTTATAAATCCTAGCTGTTAATTTGCCCTCGATAACCCTTTTTCAAAATGTAGATTAAATCTCAGCTTAATTGAGCAAGATTAAAGAAAATATCAGGTTGAATAAAATTTGTGTGTGTTAAAATAAATTTGTCTCTTTTGCAGTGTCAAATGGACAATGAAATTTTGACAGTTGCAAATTTTGACGTTTCACATTTCGGCCGTGTTTTAACGCAAATATTTTATTTTATTTGCATTTTATCAATTTGCGACATATTTAATTCGAGAGCTTGTACTTGCAACATATTTCGTAAACTTGTAATATTATAAACTTAAAAAACTTAAAAAATAACAAATTAATTAAAAAAATGAACGAAAAAGCTTGAGTTTGTGTGTGCGTGTGTGTGGGCCAACGGTCTCCAACATCAGCAAGTGCAGCAAAGTTAAATTGGATTTCTCTGCTGGCGAGCGTCCTCCAAGTGCACCACCAGCAAGTGCAGTGCAAAATTTGTTACTAGCCAACATCCTCTAAGTGCCATCACCAGTAGCACAAGCAAGTGCTAAGTGCTTGCCAGCAAGCAAACAGAAAATATAGCATGCAAAATGCTGTATATTTTACGCCGCCAATTCGGTTCATCCCCTCTAACGCTGCGCAACCACTGTGATCTTGTAATTAATTTGCTAAGTGGTTATTGTTGTACAGTAAGCTTTAATTTTTTGTGGATGCTTATTTGTAGCTACAGTCAGCATATGACATCGAACTAATTTAGAAAACAGTTTATACATATGAATTAAGGAGTATGTATATATAATAGCTGCGTTCCATTCGCTTAAAAATAATCCAGATTATTTTTTTTTTACATGCAAAGCAAAAACAGAAATAATAATCCTATAACAAATAGGATTATTTTTGCTATCCATATAAAAATGTGATATAGCCTTTAAAATATTTGAAACACAGGTGCCGCACCTGTATGTTTTTATGAACTGTCATTTCATTTTTTTAATTATTTGTTTGCTTGATACAATGATTACTAGGTAGCCATGACAGCTATCTATTTTCTGACGAGCTGCGATCATCGAATGTTAAACAAAAGAAAACAAAACAAACCGAGTGTTTCACACACATTGGACGCATTCAGCGGAGCCAACAATTGCACTTAAATTATTTATATAATTGCATAATATTAATAATTAAATTAAATAATTTACAATTTTTCTGACGTTTAGAGTAAAGCACTTTCAGAGAAAAACAACGTTCACTAAGGTATCGCTACCATAATAGTTCACAACAGTTTTGAACGACACACGTTCTCATGACACCTATAGTTATTGTATCATGATTTCTTCTTTGAATTTAATTTTGACTGCAACGGTAGTGTCCTCTACGAGTCGTTTTTCTTGCCGTTCCTTTGAGAAAATTTGTAATCGCAATTATATTAAGGCGAAAGGAACGCAGCTAATATTGGTAAATCTATTTGTTTTTAGTAAAAGTGTTACTGTATCGGAAAAGTGTTACTGTATCGGCTCACATCTCTACGGGAAAGTTTTTTTGGGCGGCCGCTCCTGGGTCTATTTTCGACTGTTTTATAAAGTTTATATTTTCTTATAATATTTTGAACACTAGAGCAGGACAATTTAAGAATTTTCCCTATTACTCGATACGATTTGCCTTCATTAAAATGCATTATTATAAAATTTTTTACTCCACTTTCGATTTGCTTTCCTTTGCCCATTATTGCTCTGCTTACGATCTTCACTCTCTCAAAAACTTTTTCAAATGAATGAAAATATGTAAACAAGCCAATCAACAAAAATAACGGTACATCCATACTCAAGAAATTGCAATATAATTCGAGGAATTCCATTCATGCAAGCATGTATTTAAACTTTTGTCCCATTCCAAATATCGTTTTTGTTGAATTTACCGTTATACTCCTGATGAATGAATTGTTTTTTGTTTTTATTTTTAGTTACTCGTAATATGTAATAAAACTGCATACTCAAAATTTTTACACACTGTTTCGTTTTCTTAAAAATCTAAATTTATAGGGTGTATTTAAACTTTAGTCCCTGACTGTATATTGTGTTAGTGTTATGATATAAATTGATATAAATAAGCTTTAATTTTTTATATTAATCAATAATGAAATAATTTAAATAAAGTACTTAATTTATATGTATTTTTGATATGGTAACACTTTTGCTTAAAAGAAATAGTTTCAGTAATATATAAAAAATTTAAAAAATTGTTATAAGCTCTTAACAAAAATAATTCTAATTTCATATGCCGACTGTAGCTACACGATTAGAATTCACAACGTCTACAAAAAAATTCCGGCTAACTGCGCCAACAACAATTACCAAGGAAATTTACTAACAAGGGCGCACAGAGAAGAACAAGATCAGAGCGGAACTTTTAAAACTTTTTGATTTCATCCTACATGTAGGACGGGCTGCAGTATGAGCTTTCGCACATCCTACATGTCCGTCCGACCTGTCAAATCCATCCTACATGTAGGATAGTCCGAAACCCCCTATTAGCATGAAAATTCTTATATAGCAGTAAGGCGGTCCGTGGCAGGACAACGTCTTCTAGGGAATACTTATATTTTATATATAGGTTTTCGCTTCGGTCGGCAGTCTTTTTTTTTATTAGGCTTTTTGATCTGGCGTTACGTTACTTAAATTTCTATTGTAGTTTTTTGGGTAATCAGGTAGTTAAGCAATTATGTAATTTAGTAATTAAAAAACAAATTTAATATAAATATATTGTCATTTCCTTGCCTCAACCATTTTTTCATTATCTTTAGCCAACGCTTTTTATTTTTACTAAAATAAAAAGTTAACGAAACTTTGCCTAAACATTTACGAAAAAGAGAAACTACATTTGTGAAAAAGTGCAGACGATTTGATCATCATGTAGAAATTGCTTAAATAAATAAAATTAAAATGTTTCTCTTTGACAATATCATCAATAATAAGTTTTCATGTAATATGATATGTAATGTGTTATTTTTCGGAGACCTGGGTTCGAACCCCAACTCGGAAAAAAAAAAACTATTTGTTTATTTTTTTTTTAGATTTTTTTCAAATAGATCTGATCAATTATAATTTTTCTAAATTTTTTTAAATATGTTTTCATCTATATATCTTACATATTAACACGCAAACATAAAATGTTGTCGAACACTTTTTTGATATATATTTTTGAATAAGGGCAATGAAGCGTATATCATTCAAAAGGTACCGAATCCATGGATGTACCGAATCATGTTAGATTTTAAATTGATAACCTCTGACCAGAAATATTAACGTTGAAATTTTATATTTACTTTAGTAAGGAATCTCAGGGCTAAGAAGAGGTGGAGTAGTGAACGAGGTATCAGATGAAAGGTCAGGCTGCACAGTATGATTGCATTTTAGATTAGCGACTTTCGATATGAAATATGAGCGTAAAAAGAGCATTTATAAAATATATGCTAAGCTGTAAGAGATAGAAAAACATAATGTAAAAGGGTATTTTAGGCATTGATAAGATATGAAACAAATACTTGAGACATTTTTCGCCATCTTTTACAGATACCCTGCAATAAACATTTTTTTATGTTACAAGTGTGAATATATATTTTCATAGTAAAATTTCTTATTAATAGAAAATTACGAAAAAACTTCAGCTTATTTGACATAAAAACTATTGTGATATCTCGAAAACTCTAAATGTTTTCAGTACAACGTATTTTTGTATGAAACGTCGTTGGTTCAGAAATATAACGGTAAACGAAAGCTTGTTTTGGTAGTATTTTTCACGCATAAAACGTTAAAAAAATTTCTATTATAATGACATCAAAAATATTGGGATATCTCAGAAAATATAGATTTTCTCAGAACAACGTATTTCCTTGAAGCAAGATCATTGCCTCAGAATGAGAAAAAAAGCCGATTGAAATTTCATGTTTTTATTTTTCAAGCAAATATCTCAGCCATTTTTCAATCGATTTTCATTGAATTTTCTTTGTCTGAAAGATCAATTAAATGACGTTGAAGAAATAAGAAAAGATTTACCGTTATCTCACTAATTCAATGTTTTATATTGTTGTAAATAAACCTATAAAATATTAAGTTTTTGCTCAAAAATATTCCAAACACTTTTTTTGTTGTAATTTTTTTCTCTTATAAAATTTTATTTTTTCATGCTTTCATTTAACATATAATTCATTTGCAAAAATTGCTTCATTTTGACACGTAAATAAAAAAAAACAGTTTCTATCATGAAAATTAAATTTTTACAAAATTTTGTTTTTAAATTGCTTACAAAAAAGTTTCTGTGCAAAAAAATTTCAAACATTTCAAACTACTCCAAAGTTATATACACAATTCTATGAATGTTTAAGCAATTTCGTTATTATATAGATATAGGCGTAAGAGAAACATTTCTTCCGTGTTTCTAAACCGATTCTGATGATTTTTTTTTAAATAAATTAGAGTAAGGAGAAGGATTTCACCGAATATTTTTTGACCTTTGACCTGAAATAAGAACGTTGAAAAAATATTTCTGAAGTAAAACCTAAACAATAAGAAATGGAAGAAAATGGCGTAAGAGGAAATTTTATACATTAAAACAATGAACAAGAAACATTTTTCGCTATCTCTTACGGATACACTACAATATAGACATGGGTAACGCTGCGTTGAGTTGCGCTATTGAGTTAAAGCACTTAAATGCGTTACTGCGCTGATACACAATTCTTTAAAAAAAAATTAACGCAATAGCGCATAATACAAAAGACATGCTTAAAGAAAAATGAGAAGATTTTTATACAGCGAACAAAAATTGCACAAGTTGTACGGCGCTTTAAACATAGCGATAGAATATTCGAAGCAATCGTTACTTTCTTATTTAACGATGAAAAAGCGGTTGCGGGGAAAATGTCGTTAAGCATGACTGTTTGAAATACATTTGATTCTTATTTCTAGCAACGCTACTTTTTGTTATTCCGTTAAAGCTGAATTTTTCGTTAATAGTTAAAAAATAACTCACCGCATTCAACAAATTGACCACATAACACAATGCGCTACCCAATTCAAAAACAGACTGCGCTGATTGAGTATTTTAAGCTACATCATGACGCAGTTGTGTTAACGCATTACACTGATACAGTTAATTGCGCTTGGGTTGGTGTATCAGCGCAGCATTTTTTGCTGCCTTACCCATGTCTGCTACAATAAGCATTTTTTTATGTAACATGTGTTAATATACATTGTGATGATGAAATTTCTTACAAATAGTATATTCTGAAAAATTTTCTTTATTTTGACATCAAAGCGATATCTTGAAAACTATAGCTTTTCTCAGTACAACATGTTTTTATATGAAAAGCCCTGGTTGTGAAAAATAACGGTGTATGAAAGTTTTTTTTCTGTAATGTTTTTACAGATAATTTTAATATAATTTAGACTATTTTTATACCAAACTTATGGCGATAATTTGAAACTTAAGATTTTCTTAGTACAGCACATTTTCTTAAAGCAAGGTCATGCCTCAGAACTAAAAAAAATTATTAAAGTTTCAGAAGGCATTTGTATTTGTTGAAATCATATTGTAGTCCTATTCTTCTCAAGTGTATTTACTATGGTATATTTCACTCTAAACTTGAGTATGGCTTAGCATGTTGGGGAGGTACTTATAAGAATAAAATATACCCTCTTCTCGTTTTGCAAAAGCATGCTATTTGTTTAATTTGTCATAAGAACAGATTTTGTAGTAGCCTGTTACTTTTCAGGAAACTTAGTGTCCTTCCTTTGAAACATTTATATTTCTATAAAGTATTGAACATTTTTCTTATTAAATCTGGATATCTTCTGAGACGACGTTCAGATGCCTATCATTTGAGAGTTAATGAATACAATGTAGCACTGGTTCCAACGCACACATTAAGAATATTTTTTAACTTTTTTGCTTCTGTTGCTCCTCGACTTTTCAATAGTCTTTCAATATTCATGTTCAATCCATTTTTCTCAAAAGGGTAAAGTTTTGGCTTTTAGACCTCAATTACAGTGATATTGACACATTATTAGCTGTTATAGTCTGACTCCACAATACTTTTATTAAGTTTTTGCTCTCAATGAGGCCTTTACAAAAAAAAAAAAAACATTTAAAAAAAAATATGTTAATATTAAATTTTTTGATTTATTTTCTTTATTTGATTATTGTAATTAATGCATCATTTATTAATTATTATTTCATTAATTATTATATATATTTTTAACAAGCTGTATTCGCTTCTAGCTCCTAGTGAACTATAGAAGCAGCTTAACATTTATTGCAGTTATTTGTATAACATAATTCTTCTTATAGATACATATATTGTTATTATTAAGAATGTAATGAATTGTTGAATAAAAATACTACTACTACTAAAAAAAGGATGGTCGAATTTCGGCCACAGGCGATACTAGCAAAAATTAATGTGCGTTTGTGTGTCCTGAATACATTTCTACACCTAGCTTTTGAGTTTTAGTGCGCACAGCCTCGGAATTCAGTATTCGACGACAATTTACACGTGCTGTTTTACTGATAACATCGTATGGGCGTTGGACAATGGGGCGTGGCACCTCCCATACAACCCAAATTTGAGATATCGAATAGCTTTTGAGTTATAGTTCGCACAGCCATTTGGTATTCGACCACAATTTACACGTGTCGTTTTACTGATAAAATTTTATGGGCGTTGGTAAAGGGGGCATGGCACCTTCCATATAACCCAAATTTGAGATTTTGAAAAGCTTTTGCGTTATAATTCGCACAGCATTATCGGAATTCAGTATTCGACGACAATTTACACGTGCTGTTTTACAAATAGCATTTTATGGGCGTTGAACAAGGGGGCGTGGCACCTCTCATACAACCCAAATTTTCAATATCGAGTAGCTTTAGAGTTATAGACTGCACAGTCTCGGAATTCAGTATTCGAACTCAGTTTGCACATGAAGTTTCACTGATAACATTATATGGTGTTTAACAAGGCGTGGCACCTTAAATACAACCCAAAATTGAGATATCGAATAGCTTTGGAGTTAGAGACCGCACAATCTCGGAATTCGGTATTCGACAACGCGCCGGGTTTCAGCTAGCATAAAATATTATTAAAAGGCTTCAAACCTTCAAAAGGTAGGCCTCACAGAGCGCTACTAGCATGCCTTCTTCAGTGTAACACTAGCTAAAATGCCCACTGGGAGGGTACCCCTAGGGACTAACCAATTTCGAATTTTTCAGCACACATTCATTACTTTGTTTGACTACCCTTCTGACGAATTTTTGTTAAAATCGGTCAACTTTTGTATGTACTTCCAATACAAAGTGAAGTAAAATATTAATATAGGTCCAAAGAGGTAACCCTTGGATCTATTCGATTTTGACTATTTTTTGTACGCATCTATTACTTTATTTGGCTACCTCTCTAACGAATTTTTGTTAAGATCGGCAAACCTTTGCATGTATCTCCCATACAAAATGAAGTAAAAAATTAATATAGGTCCAAAGGAGGATCCCTAAGGTGTAACCGATTTATTAAATCCATTTATTAAATTTTTCTTAATTGGCTAAAACTAATTATGCATACAAAATTGCATTATCATAGGGGCACTCCTTTTTTTTTTTTTTCCAACTTTTGTATGGGGACAACGCACAGTGCGTTGTTACTTTGTTACTCGATAGTTCCATACTTCGATAATTTTACAAAAACAAAGTGCATGTAAAAAAATAATAAGTAATAACAAACTAACGAGTCCGGTGTGAATACTACTTCTATTTTTTACAAAAATGTTTGTATTAAAAATTTCTTAAAATTTTTTATCTAAGCACTTAGTTTAAATCTTATTCGTAAAATTGGTTAGTTTCAGTGCACGTGTACTTGCTCCTGCGCACGTTTCGTCTGATTTGAAAGCTGTGATGCGTAAATTGACCCTGATTAAATCGTTTTTACGCCGTTGACAAGCACGGATAATTAAATTTTAATTTGCATAAGAAAAGCGCGCTAGTTTAATTATTAACTTAAAACAAGCCGTAGCAATAGCAAAAGTAGAAAAAAGAAAAAAAAATAACAACAACGTAAAACAACAAACAAAAGCATTGTCTTCACCGTGTTGTCCTTGTTACCTTGTTTGATTTACTCTTCCTCGTTGGCAATTTTAAAATTTTCATTGGTGGTTTTTAAGCTCAAGTTTTAAGCAGGCACAAACACACACACAAATATACACACACAAGCACACGCATACATAACCACTCAAGCTACACAAACTTGTAGCTAAGTAATGTCCGTAATAAAGGACACCAACGAACAAAAAAAAATTAGTTTTGGCTTAAACTTTAGAGCTGAGCTGGTTGTCGCTTGCTTGTTTGGTGGGATGGATGGATGGTTGGATCAACGGTCGGATGGATGGTTGTGTGTATTTTAGGCTGTTCAATGATGCTGCAGTAATACGAATTGATTTTTGTTTTGGTTATTGTTATTGTTGCTGATGGTTTTTCTATAGTTGTTGTTATAATTTTTTAATCCAGCTGACACTTTTTCAATTTCCATAGGAATTCATAGATTGATGTTGCTGCTGCTGTTGCTGCTGATGTTAAAAGCGAACAATACATGAAATACCAGCAATAATAGTAAATCGAGTAACATTTTCAATAACGACCATATTCGTTTGTGTTTAACTGCCTTAAAAAAGGACGACTGGACAAGACAAATCAAGTAATAAATCCTAGATTGCACTTCCGTTCAGGATGTAACTAAACTGAAGCGGAAGGAAAAGGTTCTTCGAAGGAATTCCTAGTGAAGAATAAGAAAAAACTAAAACAATAACAATAGCAAAATAACATAAAAAGCCAACATCATTAATAAAACTTTCATTAAGGCCATGCTTTATCATGCTTTACATTTAGGAGCAACACGCAGTTCAGTACTGAAGAGTCGTTATTCCTCTATCGCCAAAATGGTGCATTTTTTACTATTGGCTTTAAATTAAGATTGAAATTTTATTTTGACATCTCTCATCGTGTAAAGTTAATGAAATTTTATGTTTATTTTTGACTTGTGCTGCGAAATGTGAAAGGCAAATAGTTCAACCCAAAAAAAAGGTCCTATTTCGGGCTAGTAAACATTTAGGTATGTATAAAAATTAATTGAAATTGTAAAATATATCCTTCTCACTCCAACTGATAATTGGTTTTTGTTTTTTTTTTTTGTTATGATTTAGGACAAAATTCATAGACTTGACCTGGCCGATAGAAAGTTACAAAATTGAAAATGAAACGATATCGAAAATGCAAACTTCTCTTTTAATCGTCCTGTAGCTCGGTTCTGTAACTTTTCTCACAGCAGTTCTCACCAGATTTTCTCACTTCCACAGTCTCTATAATAAAATGAATAAAATCAGTGATTTGTCTCGCTTGTTTCAATTCTACTTTTAAAGGAATTCGATACACGAAGTGTTTCTTTAAACTAAAATATGTGACTCGAATCGATTGAAGTTCTCACTATGTTCTAACTTGGTGAGAAAATTTGTTGCTTGTTTGGTTAGGTTTAATTTGACTAAAGTTTAAACTCGTACTGAAAAACTGGCCCTAAGGCAAATAAATTGTCTCCAGCACCATCAGGACTACTTCTGAAAAAATTCACAAAGGTCTGCGTTGCTTACAAAAAGTTAGTCTAGCGAATCTTTGTTGCACTACCAAAATAGATGAGCGCTCGAAGTTGTGTGGGCGTTATTCATATGTTGTCAGGATTTGTTTATAATATAATTATTATCTTGGAATAGGAAACTTTTAGTAATAAAGATGGTCTGCCACATTACTACGGTCGTGACGAACGCAAGGACTATTGGTGGATTAAGTATTTTCAAAACTTTAAAGTATTCGAAAAACTGCCTAGCTCCAGCTGGTTGCGGAACTGGTTGATTTTAACAATATGTAATATACTTTGATTTTGGCTAGTTTTACAACTTTTTTATTGTGACTTGACACAAACTAGTTGGATTTAAACTATTTTTCAAATAGTAAACCGAGACAAAATATAAACTAGTTGGTTTTAACTAGTATAAAGACTTATAATTTTTTACTGCTGATTACACTGCCTTACACTGTAGGGATTTAATAAAGTTGTGGATATACATACATAAATTTATCCATGTTACAAATACTTCTTCTGGGCGAAATATTTTTATGTAGATTATATATATATATATTATTAACAAAATATTATATGTACTACAATGCATACCTATATTATGAAATATATTAAGTGAAATATTTCATAAATGAGATTTATTCCATGATAAAATTTGTATAATTACACACCGCAACCGCATTAAAAGAGTACTCGGATCGCAATGTGCAGATAAGGTTTGTGCATTTAATATCAACATCACTAAGTGTCAAATTGTTTACTATCAAAACAAGTAATTTTCATTGTATATTGCGCCATATTCATAAATTAAGCACAAATAATATTTATATTTGTTTTTTATTTGTTGTTTATAGAAGAACCTCATGCAATTTCTCACAAAGTTTTCTGTCACTAGTTGCAATTTCATATATTCCCTTTCACTTGTGTATCTTTTTCATCACGAACCACTATTTTTTTTTATTTATTTGTTAACGTCTATGGACAATATCCTTACAGACTAAGCAACATCATTTAAAAATAATACAATAAAGATTAAAACTAGTTTTTATTTAACAACAGTGTAATAGTGGTTTTAAAAGCAACTTTGGGCAAAGCAAAATCGAGTAAGTTATTATTATAGATACTGTTTAAAGCTATAAGAGCTCCATTAATTGGCTCATTAGTGGCATAATTAGTTCTATGACAACTAATGTAAAAATAATTCGAGCTTCGTAAAGACTTTTGCGGAATATTAAACGATATTAATTTAAGTAAGTTTTCACAAATAACATTTCCATTAATCAGATCATAAATAAACATGATACTATGCAGTAGTCTTCTATCTTCGAGAGATGAAAGACCAATAAGGAACCGACGTGTCCTATATGAGGGAAGAGGTTCAGGAAAACTAAAAGAGCGCAAAGCAAATTTTAAGAATCTTTTTTGAACTTTTTCCAGTCTAGCAATATGTATCGAGTAAAAAGGACCCCAAATAAATGAGGCGTATTCAAGGCTAGATCTAACAAGGAAGGTATATAATGTTTTTAGTGTGTAAGGGTCAACAAACCCAACACTGTTTCGCCTAAGAAACGCTAAAAGTGAATATGCTTTGGGGATAATTCTATTTAAGTGAGGGCTAAAAGTTAAGCTAGAATCAAAAATTACTCCAAGGTCACGAATTTCTGATAATCTGGCTAACTTAGTGTTATCAAAATTATAATCAAAAATAGTTGGTGAGTGGAGCTTGTAATAAGAGACAACATAACATTTTCCGAGGTTAAGAGATAATTTGTTTTGTTTAAACCAGGAAAAGACATTATCAAGATCAGACTGGAGACGAGAAGCGTCACAATCACTTTTAACTTTAAGGAAAACCTTAAGATCATCCTCATAAAGTAAAAATTGAGCATTAAGAAAGCATTTAGAAACATCATTAATGAAGATAACAAAAAGTAATGGTCCAAGGATGCTACCTTGTGAAACCCCAGACACTGCTAAAAATGGCGAAGATTTTGCGTTGTCAATGACAACATAAGAAACCCTATTTGAGAGGTATGAACTCAACCAAGATAGAAAAATTGAATGAAAACCAATTTTGGCTAGCTTGAGCAATAAAATATCGTGTGACAACCTGTCAAAAGCCTTAGAGATGTCAGAGTAAACGACATCAAGTTGGTGCCGATCTTCAAAAGAAGAGATGCAGTAATTTGTGAAGACACTCAGGTTAGTTGTAGTTGACCTGCCAGATACGAATCCATGTTGGTTTGGACAAATTGAGTTTTTTATAGCAAAGTACATTTTATCTTTAACAATTTTTTCAAAAAGCTTTGAAACGTTAGTCAACTTTGAGATCGGTGTATAGTTTAGGACATCGTGATTGTTGCCAGCCTTGAATATGGGTGTTATAAGCGAAACTTTCCATTTATCAACGAATTCACCAGATTTTAATAATTTATTGAAAATTATATAAATTGGTACGGATAAAGAATGAACACATTGTTTAAGTAAATAAGCACTAAGACCATCAAGATCGCACTTAACTGAATTTTTCAGGGAGGCAATAGCTGTTTTAATGTCAGACAGGGAGACCGATAAATAGCCAAAGTTTACGCAAGAGTCAATGTTATCAACAACCTGAGGGTTAACAGAAGCCAAATTTTGGTCAAAATTAGACTTAAAATAGTCAGCGAACAATTGAGCTGTTTTAGCAGCAGAGTTTGATATTTTATCCATATAAAACATAGAAGAGGGGATAGTTGATGAAGTATATTTAGATTTAATAAAGCTCCAGAAGGACTTGGCATCCGTTTGTATACGATTTTCAATGCTAAGAATGTACTGCTTATAAAGAAATTTGTTCAAAAAATTAAATTCACGAGCGAAATGTAAATACTTTGCTTTGCAATCGAGGTTTCCAGTTCGTCTAAATTCATTGAAAGATTTATTCCTTAAATTTTTCAGTGTTTTCAACCCTCTAGTATACCAAGGAAGCTTATGTAATTTGGTCTTAAAAGGAATATTATTTGCGAAGATATTGGATAGGTGCTTAAGAAAGATTTACTCTTTTATCAGTTACAGAAACACTAGTTTTCGCAAAAGTGAGTATTTTGGAATGAAACTATGTGACGTCAGAAAAAGTTACTATTTGTCGCAATAGTTACAGAACCGAGCTACTGTTCTAATTTACATTTAGCATCCATTACATATATAACTAGGAGTTTTGTCTAATAATATATTTTATGCTTCTATCGAAAAAAAGTAGAATTGTCTTTTAATAATACAGAAAACTTAGTAAAAAAATGTGTCGCGCATGAAAATATATGGTGAGTGGCTGTAAATTAGTAAATCCTTTAGAGAGAGAGGGAGAGAGAGAGAGTAACTATGGAGACTATAAAAGAAAAAATTCGAGATAGCTTAAATGTATTGATGTATGTAAATGTAAACGTATGATAGCTCTTAAGTATTACTCCAATAAAGCTTTTTTCCAAAAAGACAGCAAAGACGAAAAAGAAATTATAATTTTATCAGTGTTTAAGAGGTTACAGGTGCGATCAAAACTATCTGGAGAGAAAAAAAACAAGAAATCTATGCTTGAATCAAGAAAATCGGCTATTAGTTCACACTCAAGCATAAATTTGTCAAGCATTATTTTGCGAGATTTGAGCAAATTTAAAACACATGATATTAAAAAAAATGTTTAATTCAAAAAACATTTGCTTAAAACTCCAGAATTTTTCTTCTAGATTAAAGTCTGATATCAGCTTGAAGTGAGAAAAAATGTTTGATTCAAGTAAAGAATTTGCTGAATGCTATAATGATTTTTTTGACTTGAGAAATTAATTTTCCTTAAATTGACAACAATTTGCTTTATTCAAGTCAACAATTTATTGAAAAAAAGAATAAAGTGCTTGATTTAAGAAATTTATTTTTCTTGAGTTGAGAGCAATTTGCTTGATTTAAGTAAACAATTTTCTTAATACTAGAATGTTTTGCTTGTTATTAAAAACTTAATTTTCTTATTAAAAACATAAAATGATTGATTCAAGTAAACAATTTGCTCAAAATGCGGATAATTTGCTCGATTTGATAAATAAGTTTTCCTAGAAGCTTTTACTTAATTCGAATAAACAATTTTTTCGATATAAGAATGTTGTGATTTTCGTGTTCTTTTAAAGAGAAAAATGTGCTTGATCAAAGTAACTAATTGTCCAAAAATTAGTTAGTTTTGCTAGATATCTTAGATTGTTTTGTATCTTGCATCTGAAAATAGAACATAGCTAGCTACTTTAATTTTATTTAATTTTACAATATTGTATAAATATCTTATTTCTAAGCTTTTCCGATATCTTTAATTAAAATATTTAAAAAGGTTACTAGCAAAAAATTAAACATTTCTAAAATAAAAAATGTACATACCTCTGACTATTGAAAAGCAATTAAAATGGCTATCAAACTCAAAATGACATTTATCGAGGTCTAAATATATGTTAGACTTAACCCTATATCGCGCAATAACGCCAATTTCAATTTTTTAAAATAAATGAAAACAAATTTTGTTTTGAAATTAATACTTTATTTATAAAAATACCTCATAATGGTAATGTGATTTTTGTCAATTTTTTTATTGCATATTTTATTAGCACTATTTATCGCCCGTATTTCTGCATTTGCTGTTTTTTAGAACTATTTTGGTTTAAAAGCTATCAAAAAAGCTATGTGCTCGTAGTGGTAAAAATGCTCTGAAAAAAATCAGTTTTTGGCTCTCCTGAAAAGTTAATGAAAAACACATAACAATTTTTGTAGGCGACGATTAACAAAAGATCTTTTTTTTTGCATTTAAAAAAATTTACATATTTCAGGTAATATAGCATTTCTAAGAAAGAAGAAGGTGCATTGCACAGAAAACCATGACCATAAAATGAAAACGAATTAAAAACTTATTATTTTATGATATTATAAAATGAAACATTTTAATTTTATTAATTTAAGCAAGTTATATATAAATGCATCTACCATGATGATCAAATCGTCTGCACTGTTTCACAAATGTAGTTTTCACTTTTCGTATATGTTTAGTAAATGTTTCGTTACCTTTTTGTTTTAGTAAACATGGAAGGCATTGGCTAAAGATAATGAAAAAGTAGTTGATGCAAGAAAAGAAAAATATATTAATTTTTATTTTTAATCACTAAATTACATAATTACTTTTAGGTTTTACTACATAATTATTTAATAACCCCATTTTCTACAACATTTTCAGTCTGTCAGCTAAGTTACGTGATTTGCCTCTACGTGACGATATTTAAATATAATATTAATAAAAAACTGTAGACTTTATTTAAAATTTTTTTACGCAGAAAGCATGTTTATGAGGAGGGCTAGGATTTCGATGACATGTCATCTTTTTCTGCTGCTTTTAAGACATTTTCTGCTTATTAAAAACGTCCATTTATGTTTCCTAAATTCCAAATGTGAAAAGTTTTAATTACATTTTGTCGCTATTTCTCATTGTTTTTAGTTTTCAGGTCATTTTTACTATCATTAATGAAAATACATTTTAATTAAGTAATGTTTTATTTTTAAGGCTAAATTTTTTGTTTATTTTTTTATGAATTTTTTGTGTTTTTAGGTAATTTTTGTCAGTTTTTAGGTCCTTTTCTGCAGTTTTTAGGTCATTTTTTGCAGTGTTTAGGTCATCAAAATCCGAGCCCTGTTTATGAGTAATAAAAATGTGGCTTCCAAATACCTCTTCCCCATGTTAGTTACTTTCGCTAAAATTCGCAACGTTGGTTGACTGGACCAGTCTAACACGTGACAGCAGATGTCTTATTTTTTCCTCTTGCATTTAATAAAATGTACAGAAAGTTTGAACGTACAATGAAGAAACAGAATGCAATCTATTTAATTAGACAAAAAGACTTCACTTCCAATGCGTAAATTTAGAATTGGCTGTACAATAAGCTCAAAAAATAGTTAAATTTGTCTGTACGTGACCGTGGAATGCTCCAGAAAACGCTACCAAAAGCAAGCAATGACACCTAAACTGGTTGCGCGTCAAACTAGGCTACGTAAAAATTAACCATTTATGACTGAAACCCAGCCCAAATATTAGCTAAATTTAGCTAAATATAAGAGCTAGTGTAGAAACTATTCGTTTACACTTAAGACACAATAATTTCAACGCTCGAAGTCCCTATTCTGACTGCAAAAAATGTTTCAAAACGAATGCAGTTTGCCAAAAGTCACTTGAATTGGCATCTTGAGAAATGGAGGAATATTTTGTGAACATATGACAGTAAAATTGTTTTGTTTAAAGAGTGATGATCTTGCTCATATGTAAGGCGCCCCAAAAACAAGGAATATAGACCAAATTTTTCAACAAAAATTGTAAGACACGGCAGTACCAGTGTTACGGTGTAGGCGTGCTTTTCATACGTTGGGTTGGTTTAACCCATTGGGTAAAGGAACAGCACGTCTATGTCAGTATCATGTAGGAAGTGATGCTGCTTTATGCTGGTTATAAAATGCCAATTATTTGGATCCCGTAACAAAACAGCGATCCCAAGCATACCAGTAAAAGAGCCAAAAAGTGGTTTCAAGACAATCACGGCAATGTGATTTAATGGTCCCGCAGTCACCAGACTTTAAGCAAATTGATAATTTGTTGGTTGATGTTAAGAAAGAAGTGGCAGATTGTCAGTCTAATAACAATGATGATTTTTAGCTTGCGATTGAACGTTTCTGGAAGGCGATCGCTGTAGAAAGATGTCAGAAACTGGCAGACTCAATATCATCCCGTTGTATAGCAGTCATTACCAATAAAGGCCATGCGTCTTAGTATTAATATCATCAACATTTAATGCAAGACAAAGTCTAAAGTAATCTATAATTTTAAAACAACTTACAATTTAACCCATTCTAGTCTGCACATAGTTTCCGACGGCCGATTTTATCCATATTCACATATGCCAGGAATATCTAGTATAGAAATAAAATAAAATTTAGGTCTCTACCTGTCCGAACACCTGAGATAATGATGGGGGGAAAAATTTACCCCCTTCAGGTAAATCATTAATAATACACAGATAAAAACTCCGTTTGATACCAAAATCACGAATTGAATCGCCTTCATTCTATCTTACTTCAAAAAATTTCAAACGAAAAGCTAAAAGCATTTGATCTAGAACGTCAAAAGAAAAAAAATGTCTGTTTGAAAGCCCGAGTTAACGATGCGACGAAATTTCACAAATTTCAGGTAAATCATTCTTAATGCACAGGTGAATGCTCCGATTAATACCAAAATCTCACGAATTAAAGTCCCATTCATTCTCCCTCACTTAACAAAATGTGCAAACAAAACGCTACCAGCATTTAGTCTGGAACGTCAAAAGAAAAAAATGCCTATGATGGGGTAGAATTTCACCCCTTCCGACTGGAATGAGTTAGATTTTATTTTTATCTTGTGATCTATTAGCTTAGTGCTATTTTTCTGACTGTCTAATATTGGCATTTATTTATGAGCATTATTATGTCATAAAATTAGAAAAACACATTCTTGAAGCGATTTCTTTCATAGGGGAAGTGACTGGTACCTTGTACCTTATTTATTTGAAAATTAGTTTCTATTAATATGGGACTTGAGTTACATCTGACACGTGACATTTGAATTATATGACTGAACTGTAAATTTTAATACAACTAGGAGTTATCACGAGTGAGACATTAAGTCTTCTCTGTGGAATAAACGGTTTTTATGTTATTTGCCAAATATTGAAAAAGTTCCAAAAAAATCGATGTTCCGCGGTAAGTTAATGATTACTTGAGCTCGCCAGTGGTCGAAATTCAAGCTTTTCACATATATTCTCTGTTGATTCGATACAAAATTAATATCACAAACTTATGTTTTTTATCAAAATTTTACAACACTACAGAACGAATTAGGGTGTCTGTAAGTGGTAGCAAAAAATATTTGTAATTCTTTTTTATACATTTTAGCAATGTCTTAAATTTGTTCTTACATCATTTTCTTTCATCTTTTATAGCTTAGGTTTTTTTAAAAAAAAAAAGATTAAAGAACCAAGGCATGCGCCTTATACAGGGTCCGCCATCTAACGTTTTTTTTCAACTAGTGCTTATTTCGTGAATGGTAGCACTTAGCTCATGTCTGATTTGACAGATAATTAGTTTTATCCTTCCGCTGAACGAATATGGTTGTGTATATGCTTGAACAACGCTGGGAAATATTGCGACATTACTTTGAAAATCATGGTAATGTTGCAGAATGTGTGCGAAAATTGCGTACGGATTTTGGAAGAAGAGAAGCACCGTCAGCTCCGTATGTTCATTATCTTGTAAAAAAAAGTGAAAGAAACTGGCATCCTCATCGATAAACCAAAGCGTGAAAAGCCAAAAGCAGTGCGTACACCCGATAATATTGCTGCTGTGGCAGAAAGTGTGCGTGAAGTACCATCAACATCAATTCACCGTCGTTCTCAACAATTGAACATTTCGGAGACATCATTGAGACGAATTTTGCATAAAGGCCTTGGTATGACGCCATACAAAGTCCAATTGGTTCAGGAGTTGAAGCCAACTGACCATCCAATGCGTTTTCGCTTCGCCTGCGATCGACTTACAGAAGTCGCCGATTTTGCCAAAAAAATCATCTTTTCAGATGAAGCTCATTTTGATCTTGGCGGGTATGTAAACAAGCAAAATTGTCGCATTTGGGGCACAGAAAACCCACACGCATACATTGAAAAGCCGCTGCACCCAAAACGAGTCACTGTTTGGTGCGGATTTTGGTCCAGAGGCATAATTGGACCATTTTTCTTCGAAAATGAGCAAGGAGTGGCCATTACAGTCAATGGCGATCGTTATTGGGCCATGTTGAACGAATTTTTTTTCACAAAAATTGAAGAGGAGGATATTGGCAACATTTGGTTTCAACAGGACGGCGCTACGTGCCACACAGCCGAAGCTACACTCGATGTTTTGCGCCCTGTTTTTGAAGATCGCATTATCAGCCGCAGAGCTGATGTCGTTTGGCCACCTCGGAGCTGCGATTTGACACCGTTGGACTATTATTTGTGGGGTGCCCTCAAAGCTAAGAGTTAAGCCGACAAGCCAAAGACAATTGACGCTTTAAAGGACAATATTCGTGAAGCCATTAGTGAAATACAGCTGCACACAATCGATAATGTGCTTAAAAATTGGACCGATCGTGTAGGCTACTGCATGGCCAGCCGAGGCAGCCATTTGAATGAAATTATTTTTCATTATTAACCGGAAGGATTGTACTTTCAAATAAAGAAAGAAATTTGAGAAAAAATTCAGTAGTTTTTTTTATAGAATTTTCAAAAAAAAAATTTATTTGGCGGACCCTTTACAAACAAGGTTAGCTCTTTGACCTGAAAGGAAAGGGATACATTTATTTCGAGGAATTGATTGAAACCATACGTGAATTATTTATTAGGTGAAACAACTGCGAAAGACAATTTGAATTGCTTTTAACCTCGGCAATGCTTGCCTTGTCCTTCAATTCCACATTTTCCGTAATTTAGCTGTGGATTTTTAGTTTTCCATAGTTCTGAAATGTAAGAAAGAACAAAGAGAGTGAAAAGAACCATGCCGGGACCCGGATTCGAACCAGGGACCTCTGGGTTGATAGTCTAGCGCACTCTCTTCTAGACTACAAAGGCCATCAAATTTTATTCAAGAAATATTCTTTAAACACTAATATTTTAGGTCAAAAGTCACAAAAAAGTTTTGGTTCACTTCCTTATTCTCCCTACCCATTATTCATTTAAAACAAATATCAAAATCGGTTGAGAAACACGGGAGAAAATGGTAACGAAAGGTGTCGTCTACGCCTATTTACATACAAGGTGTCCCGCGATAGAGTGCAAATATTTAGAGAGGTTAAAGGTGATGTCGAGTTGAGAAAAAACCATGTGGGAGAAGGTCTATTTTCACACCCTTAGGAGTTACAGGGTTAATTACTATTTCATGACTTTGTTGCACATTATGGTTTCAAGCAGCAAAACTAACACACGGACATGAACTAACGCACGAACGGCAACAAATTGGCCTTTCTGACAGTGCATCAACGAACCCACACGATCTTTCCATTACCAAGCTGTGTTCGTGAAATCAATCAGTTGAAACTACTAAATTTCCAGTTTGAGAGCATTTTTTTCTAAATTTTTCGTTATAAGTTAAACTTTCTTTCGCAAAAAATTTGTGACTTATTAAATTTTCTTTTCAATGCCATCAAACCTATATACATATCTTTAAAAATAACAAAGTTAAATGTACTTTAAAAATTACACTAAATTGAAAACATAATGATTTTAATTGTATTTTGTTAAAAAAAAATAGAGATAAATTATAAAAACTGTACAAAGTGAAATATTTTAAGTATAATTAACTTTGTTATTTTTTAAGTTTAGTTTATGATTTTGCTGTCATTATAAAGAAAATTAATCAAATCATAAATTTGAAACCAAGAAAAATTTTAATTTATTACGCAAAATTCAGAGAAAATTGCACTCAAACTATAACTTTAAATATTATCTTACTTTATCTTCCTACATCAGCAGTTTCAAACGTTCTATAACGTTAAGTTTAATTTGCAATTACAATAAAATTCTTGATATTCGCAAATATTTCTGGTTGCCAATTTTAATTTCAAATCTTGCGATATCATTACGCAAGGAAAATCTTTACGGAAGGAAAAGAAAAACAATGGACAATTAAATCTATTCATGCAAAACAATTTAATTGTTATTGCGTTGTCATCTCTTTTTGCAACAGTACATTTACAAAAACACCGAGAAAAAGTACTGACATTCTGTTCCTTGGAATTAATTGCTACATTTTACAATGCTATTACATTTTTGTGGCTTACAAATGTTATCTGATTATCTTATTTAATTTTTATTATATAGTATTTCATAATTATCTTATTTAACTTCTTCAGTTAGTTGAAACATGGAAAATTTACGTGATTTTACTTGCATTCCCTTTTTTCTCTCCACCTATCATCGAGTTTTAACACCAACACAGGCATGCCTGGCAGTTCACGTTCATTCCGTGTGGGTAGTTCGTCTACCCAAAAAATAGCCCCTCAGACCGTGCGACTAATAAAACATGAACCACACTTTTTTTGTTTTATATATTTGTTTTATTTTTTAATTATTTATGTAAGGTGACATTGCACGTTTGAAAAAAAAAAATTAACTCAGTTTAAAGCATTTATTGTGAAAAGACTATTATACAAAGAGACTTGAATTTTTTTTAAAAGTAGATACTATACAAAACAATATTAAAAAGTTTTTGTTTTAAATGCGTCTTCTTCTCGCTAGGTGTCGCCGAAAAAAAATAATCTTTTTCAGCCGGCGTAAAGATATTTTGCTCTCAATTTATCAGAAGTGAAAATATTAAAGTGCATATAAATAAGGGTAATTGGCGCTACAACCTATATTTAAATTATTAAGTTTGGCCCAATTGTAAGCATTTAGCGCGTCTTTTTAAGAAAACTGTAATTTCCAACTCTTTAGATAGCCATAGTGGGGGCAAATTTTAACCAATCTTAAAAGTTCTAGTATAAGTTGTAGCTACGAGTACCTTTATTAATATGCACTTTGATTTTTATTATTTCCGATAAATTGGTACCAAAATATAGTAGCTGCAAACGACCCGGCTGAAAACGAGCATTTTTACCCCACTTAGCGAGAGGAAGATGCATTAAAAACAAACACTTTTTTAGAACATTATTTTTTGTGTTATTTACAAAGTGAACTTCAAGTCTCTATGTTTTATAATCTTTTCACCATAAATGTTTAAAATTTAGTATTTACACGGAAAAAAATGTGCGGAGTTAACCCAAGTTTTTTCATGAGTCAAAAGAGTTTTAGAGAAGTTAAAAACGTTTTGTCGCCGTAAAACGCAAAATGAATTGCATCAATATTTTTTTTGTTACTATAAAACTTTTTTTGCTTGATACAACTCATTTTCAAAGCTTGGAGTAAATTAAAAGCAGTTTCAAATTAACTCTGCATCTTCTCCGAACATTTGTCCTTTTAACTCCATTAAAACTTATTGCAACCATCTATGAAGAATGTCTTTTAAAGCTGAAACGGAGTTATGTTTAGCTCGAAACAGAGTCTGCTCGAGCAAATTTTGAATAAAGAGAAAATACTCAAATATTTTAAAAGGCAAATCAATTGTGATGTAAGAATTAAATGTTGCATAATGATAAAAAAGGGCCGTTTTTACTATTACGAGTAATATGTTTTTGTATATCTTTATCGAAGTGAAACTTCTTATGTGGTTATTTGATATAAAGGGTAAAATTTTTCGAGTCTCGTCACGAAAGTTTTTTTTAATCTCGTCACGAAATATTGTGTACACAGGCAATATTTTTTTGTATGGGGACCCCTAGAAGATATAGTGTATGTGTGTTCATAAGAAATGGTTAATAAAAAAAAAACAATAAGATCAACTCGTACATTTGACCTCCCTAGAGGTTATCGATTTTTTGATTTGGACTATAATAGGCAATTTCTTCTATTTTTTGTGTTTTTTGTGTTTTGCTTAGAAGAAATGTTCAATGAAAAAATCAGTAGCACCAGATCATACATTAGACCCTCTAATGGTCAGGATCCCCAGAAGGGTGGCAGATAGAGAAAAGGTGTGTTCAAAAGAAGAGTTACGGGGGAAAAATTAATAAGACCTGCTCATATATTGATCCACCTAGTGGTTATAGATTTTTTGATATGAATTATAAAAGGGATTTTTTTAATTTTTTGTTTTTTGTATGGGGATTCCCACAATAGATACCCATAGGTGCATTTTTTCACGTTATCTCGTAAATATCAAATCACGGACATATTCCACATACATCGCAAGCTATTAAGACTAGTATTACTAAATGAAGCACCAACCAATGAATATTTTTTATGAAAATTTTGTATTGTATTTCGTTTGAGATGCTATCTGTTTTTTTTACAAAAATCTATCTTATTCTTTATTTTAAAAAGTTTCCCTTCTGCGCTGTATACACACTATACTGTAATTTGTTTTTAACCTGCGATGTATTTCTTATAGAAAATTTTGGGAAACTAAACATTTTTTATTAAATTTGGTATACAACTGTTGTTCTAATAAAATTCAAGATACGTACATTTTTTTAGAGGAATTTATGAGTTTTTGGAACATACTAAAGTCACATATTACCATATTTTATAAACAAAACTACATTAAACACAAATAAACAAATTTTTAATGTATGCATCACGACATTTAGGCAACCCTGCTCACTTAACACAAATCGCCTTGAGAATATTCTACCAATTTTTGTACCAAATTTAATTATTCTAGCATCAATATATATCGGAATTAAGCATATTAAATTAAATGCCACGTCCATTTTTACATTAGTATAGGAACATAACTAAATCCATCTCTTAAAAAACTTTCATAAACCTAGCGTTCACCCTGTTGTTTAATCCTTACTACATTTTGATAAATGCTTAAAAAATATCTTTTCCCTCATTCAACGTACAAAACTACAGCAATCCATTGTAAAATCAATTCAATGCAATCAGTCACTTTTTGCAAATATGTTAAATACAAAAATCCCTTTTTTGAAAATTACCCTTAAAATCAAAAAAATTAAACACCTGAAAAAAATTTTGAGATTTCAGCGCATTTTAAGCTCAAAAGTAAAAAAGTTTTGTTTTATAAGAAATTATAGAGATTCAAAATTGCCAAATCGTTGATAAGCTGCTCTGTGAGTATGGAGAAGAGGTTCTGTTTTCTGCGTTAAGCTTGTTTTTAATATCCTGTGTTTCCAATTGAAATAAAAAAATAAATAAAAATAATTAAACACAAAAGAAATTACGGGTTATTTATTTGACTCTTTTGTGGGTGAGTTTGTTTATTTTTAAAGCTTCATGCTACATTTAAAGGAGTTGATTCTAGTCTTTTTTTGAGTGAACTCAGAATTTAAAAATTCTCGACTTTTCAACCTTAAAACAACTCTAAACGGAGTCAGTACGACTTTTCAAACAAATCCAATTTTTGAAGTAAATTGAACACACAAACGGAGTTAAATATAGTTTTTACAGCTTTGGCAAAATACCATGCACGAAAAGAGTTAAATTGACCCCGAGTTTGACTTTATTTACTCCGTTTTCTTTTTGGGTGTAGGTACGTGCGCACAGGTAGTAAGCTTTGCACTGAAAAAAATACTTATATTGCTTGGATCTTCATGAAAACTTAATACAATATTCTTAGATACATACATATTCATTAGACTGGTCGTTATATGTATGGAGAAAAAAAAATTCGTTTGTTTTTGTTGAGCACCATTTTATTTTGTTCCTATATATTAAAAATGCATAAAGAGCAAGTTTAAAAAAAAAAATAGATGCGTCGTTGGACACACGAGAGAAGTGAAGCTTTTTCACAGTTTCATAGATTTGTTAATTTATTAGTTTTTTATAATAAAATAATTTTTAAATTAAAAAATTTAAAATAAGATCGAATTATTTTTGTAAATGTTTTCAATTATTAATATCGAATTTTATTAATGAAATTTTGGGGTTTATAATAACTGAAATAGCAAACGTATGTTATGGATGTTATGTCGGCAATATATCTAGAAAATACTGCATCAATAGTTGTTCCTAATCGTGTTGTACAAATATGTGGATCGCCTATTATTTGTAAATTAAATTTATCAAAATGGAATTGCTGGAGTGTCTTTGAGGATTCATGTCTAAAAGCGCAATTAAAATTTCCACCAAAAACAATGGTCTATCTGTGGATACATTTTATTATGTTATCGATTTTGTTTTTTTCGGTCGTATTCTGAGGTGAAATGTAAATCGAAATCATCAAAATATGTTGTCCATTAGGACCTATCATTTCTGCAGAAGTTACTTCTACAATTTTGAAATATCAGCGAAAAAATTTTGTAGCTGAAGTCTGTTTAAATATATTGACATATCCCCAGTGACTGTATTATACTTATCTTTATTATAATTACGATAAATTGCAACTCCTCCAGAACGACAACTATTTGTCTGAAATTGAGATATACAAGCGAAATTAGTGATTTGATACTTTCATCATTTTGATTGTGATATCAATATAGCAGGGGTATTCACGATTCAGTGCACTTACCTGTGCAGTTGAGGACTTGAGGAGTTGTGCAGTTGTGTAGTTAGGTTTTCGTGAACACACCACTATCACTATTTTAAGGCTGTCAACATTTTTCAATGGACACAAGTGCGCAACTGCTCAAGTCCTCAAATTTAAGGCAATAGTAGAAAAGCACTTGTGCAGATTTTTGACGTAGGTACATTTTGTTTTTGTAAAGTGCACAAGTCCTCAACTACACAGGCAAGTGCACTGAATCGTGAATACCCTTAATGTCACAGATTTGAGTTATAGAATCGATAAGATCTTGAGAATGCGCATGCAGACTCTGACAATTTAAAGTCATTAGAGATAATAACTGTTTGCTCTCTATCTAATTTTTATAGTAATATATTTAGTTTCTAATTTGTTAAGAGATAATCTTTGAAATTCTTAGATTAAATCAACATTAGAAAAATCATTTCGCCTTTTATGATGAAATATAAATTGTTAAGGGTTGTCATCAGAGGTTGTGATAAAAAGTCCGTCAATACTAGTAACACAAGACAAAGCGACGTAGAGTAACTGCAAGGAATGCTTTTTGTTATATTCGTAAACAATCTTCGAATGATCCACCCTGTGACTTATGAATAATTACAGCCCTTGCAGGAATTAATGAAAAATGATTTCTTGTAACTGTGATTGTTTTATTTTTATTAAGAGGTTTGCTACTGTTTTTTCGTAGTATTGGCACAGCTCTTCTTTCAACTTGAATCGATTGAGCGTCAGTAGAAGCTTTCAGTCTTGTTTTCTGACCAATTTTAGACTCATCGAAATCCAGTCAAATTTTTTTAACCTGGTCAATTCTGGTCAATTTCAATGTGCACTAGTTTACCAATAGCCCCATTTGCCAAACTATCGCTAACAGTAATATTTGTTGTTATTAGATAATGCTTATTGATGGCAAAAACAATTTCAGAAAGTAAACCACCTGCATCGATGACTTTCAAATTATGCAATTTTTGTTTAAATGCTTGTAATTGTTCATTATTTTTACAGCCACTATCTTTTGCAGAGGAAATTTTGTTGTGTTCAATTGCGCGTAAGATAGAGTTATTAAATAAATCTACAGAAGCATTACTAAAAAATGATCTTATTCCATTTGGACACAGGCGGCTGGCAGTTTCCTTCGTAAAAATTGACTCTCTATTAAATGTAACTCGTTTTGCTCAAGTTTTTTACCATCACCAATCTTCGTTAAAAATGACGAAAACTATTTATTACTTTGTTTTGTTATATTTTTTGCTGATTTTGTTGTTTGGATAGCCAGTTCACAATCCTTTTGATCTATATGCAACATAGCTTCAGTTAATACTTAAGGCCCAACCAAAATAGACGTTTTGCTCCGTAACGAGTAAAAACGTAAGTGTTCGGTTAAGTGCATATTAATGTTGTTACCCAAAATGGTCAAACGTTACGGAACTAAACTAAATGAAACAGTTTGACAAGACGTATTATTCCGTAAGAACCGAACTGCTAGCGTAGCAACTCGTCAACAACAGCTGTGCAGAGTGCGTTTTTATTTTATTTTCATCAAATTGTTTCAATTTCGCCATTATTTCACTCATTTATCACAAATCTTTATTAAAAATTACAAAATGCACAATATAAATAAATAAATAATACTCGATTGTTTCAGACGAGTTGAGCAAATCGTTTCATTTTGGGTTCAATTCATAAACATCCGTAACGAGTGCAGACGTTCGTCAAAATGCTATCGTCTCGTTTCGTCTATTTTGGTTGGGCCTTTAATATTAAATGAACTCTCATAGTCAACGAAGGTTTTTGGATCAGTTGTTAGTGTATAGGACTGTCAATCGAAAGGGTACAAGTTCGATTCTCATTGATAACAAAGAAATATTTTTATTAATTTTATATTCTCTTGTTACAATCGACACAAAAAGCAACAACAATTCTAAGAAAAAGGTTTATGGAAAAAAGTGTCGTTTTTCAGATTTCACTCAAGCAAATCACAAAACGAGGCGTAAAAAGCTTCGCTTCAAAAATTGGACTTATTAACACGTGTCGCGTTGGGCAAGAAATTAAAAAAAAATCTTTGAGAAAAAAAAAATAAAACAGCAATTTCATTTTAAACGTACCGGCCTAATGGCATGACCATCTCCGATTTGGATGGAATTTGCATGGAGCTTCACTGACTGAAATAAAAACTTAATTTTGAGGAAAAAGTCTGACGAGGTTTTTGGTGGAGTGCACACTTGTAGAGTGCACAAAATTGACAAAAATCGGCAAAAACGTCGAAAATCAATTTTTATTAAAATTCATATCTCAAGCACTTCTTAAACGAACCTAATGTTTAAGCTAACATTGGAAAAACAATTTAACTTTAATCCAAAAATATTTTTGGGAAATTTTGGTGGTTGGGGGTGAGGATACTAAGTATAATATAATGCTCATTCACATGCATTATCTCTGTGTAAACTTCAAGCTCCGAGCGTTATTAATGTGTTATTTTTTTAATAAAAAAAATAAAAAGTATTGAATTAGACGCAAAGGAACATAAAAACCGGTTGCTCAACAATTTGTAAAATAAGGACCACCCTAATATACATTCGAAAAATGTAAAAAAAAGAAAATATTTTCGAAAGTAACCAACGAGACTATACCCGATAAAATACAGCAATACAAAAGACATAAATATCCCAGCAAACCAAAGTTTCCGAATTCGTTACGAATTTTTCGAAATTATTCCGAGTTCGGCATCCGAATTTGCTCCGATTTCGCAACGAAAATCGTATGAAGGGGTTGACACGGATTCGGAAGGAATTTTAGTAACGAATTCGTAACCAATTCGTAAAGAATTGAAGTATCGTAATCGTAACGAATTCGTAACAAATTCGTAAAGAATTAACCTATCGAATTCGTACCAAATTCGTAAAGAATTGAAGTATCGTATTTGTAACGAATTCGTAACAAATTCGTAAACAATTGAACTAGCGTTTTCATAACGAATTCGTTACAAACTCATAACAATTTATTAACGAATTGTAGCACCGAATTCGTAACAAATTCGTAAACAATTGAATAAGCGTTTTCATAACGAATTCGTTACAAACTCATAACAATTTATTAACGAATTGTAGCACCGAATTCGTAACGAAATGAAGCATCAAATACACAACGATCTCTTAATGATTTTTGTACCGTATGCAATACAAAATTAAATAACAATTTCGAATCAAAGTTTAGTTATCAATCCGCTTAAGATACTATTATGGAACATATATAAATACATATACATATTTGACATGTCGTTTGTATTAGCATCTGTAAAAATTAAAATTATAATCATCTCTAGTAACATCTGTTTTAAAGAAATAGTTGTTTAAAACTAAATTATTTTACAAATGGCAAATTATTTAAAATGCCGCAAGGCTCATGGCCTACCAATTTTTTTCAACTCGAAATATTTAAAACACCTCACAATTTAAATTTGAAAATTTGGTTTCGGAACTCTTTCGAATTATTCGATAAGAATGCTCGAAATAGTTACGAACTAATCGGAATTCAGACAAATTCGGAAACTTTGGTTTGCTGGGATGGCTTTTGGCTGCTGGAATTTTTTACTAAACACATCAAAAAATCCAGGTGTTCGCGAATAAAGACAATGCTGCATCGATCGTGCTCTAATTTTGATGCGTTTGCTTTGCCAGGACAAACAAATTTTCCCTAAATTTTTTTATTTTTATCAGAAAAAAGCCATTTTGTTGTTTTTCTTAAAATTCTTCAAATTCAAACGAAAAATTTTTAAATTTTTTGTTTAGTTCAATAACTAGAGTTTCCCATACTTATTATAACCCCCTTTTTTAGACGAGCTTTTTAGATCAAGTAAGTTTTTGAAGAAGGCAGCAACAACAACAAATCTGTATGGAGTCAATCACACAGCAGACTAGACAGACTTTTCTGGAAGGCGTTACCCTTTCTCCATCTTCAGTAGTCCAGACTTATGTATGTTTTTTTTTTAATTTTTGTCGGGCAGACAAAAAAACCCGAAGAAATAAAAAACAATTTGTTTGTATACTTCAACCACCCAAAACTATATATGCAAATTTTCATTAAGGGAGGTTTTTAGAAGCGATTGAAATTAAGGCATATTTTAGAAGATATTTTCAAAAAAGTATACTATACAGACAAAAAATTTAATTTACATGTTAATTTTACATCATCAGTTTAAATAAAAAAAATGTCTTTTTTAACATATGGTTTTTATACATGTATTAAGATGGCACTGAAGTTAGTGTGCTTAAAAAAGGTGAAAATCGGGCCACATCTTAGCTCGGCTCCAGATCATCTGAAAAAAAAAAAAAAAAAAATTCGGAATGGAAATATGTAATATGATAATTATGAAGCGTGAAAGAGAAAATAAAAAAATTTAAATGTTTTTGACCATATTGTTGCGTGTAACTGGGTGTAGAATTGCATTAAAAATAATTTTAAAATGAAAATATTAAAATCGGAAAAAGTATGTTTCCAGAAAAACGCGTTTAAAGTTACTCTGGTAAGTTAAAGTTACTCTGGCACACCGGGTTTGAAGTGCTGTAGAATCTGTATTATAAGCGGGATTTTTACATTAAAAAACTTAAGATTTAAATTGTGTGCCTAAAACCTCTTTTATCTTTTCCTTAAATTTTACCAGTTCAACAAGTAAAAACTTTTCAAGCATCTTGTAATCGATGTGCTTAGTAATTTTTCTATTTTTCCCGCATTATTTTTTTTCTAATTTGGCCCGCTTTCTTAATATTTAGACCAGTGTGAGCCAGTTTTAATTTGGGGTCAGAAATTTTAATTACTTATTGATGTACATTAAAAGAATTACTTTATGTTGTCACTTGCCTTTATGCCTCTTAGGCGCTAAGGCTATAAACTTTATGAATGTAACTTTTATAAGTACAAGTAAATCAGCAACTCCATTTTAAACGTTGCGGAAAAGTTAAAATTACGGAATTACGGAATTGTAACTAATTCATTGCGAAAATGCATTTCATTGCAATGCACCATGCATTTGCCGTGTCGCGATCGCGGTAAAACCACGTAATTTGGCCCCAGCTTAAGAAATTCGTTTGCTTATCAAAAAATATTTGATTTTAAGTATTAAAATTACCATATCTCATTTTCCCATTGAGTCCCCACCCTAATTTTTTATACCCCCATGTTTACAAACCGTAATAGGGGTATTTTAACTTGGCAGGTATAGAAAAGTATATATATCCTTGATAAGTATCACCCCCCAGATTCGATTTCGCCATGTCCGTCTGTCCCTCTGTCTGTCTGGAATCACGATAACAGCCGTTATTTTATAGCTATCGTAAAAAATTCGATATACATATAAGCCTTTAATATAGTCAGGATCAAAAATGAGCCAAATCGGATAAAAACTACACCTACCTCCCATACAAAGTTACTTAACCAAAAGGGTAAATCTCATAAAATTCCACAAAAACTAATCTAATAACTTAAAATTTTGCACATTTGCTTTAACCTTTAAGATGCACTTTGAGTATGAAATTTGTAAAAGTCGAATGAAATCACGTCTACCTTTTAGAGGTATGGGTACAAAGTGAGTTTACCAAAACGTTAAAATCTCTTTCAATACCGTAAAAATGAATCTGATGACTTCAAATTTTAACTATTCACTCGATGTTTGAAATTTTAAAAAAAAAATCTGAAAATACCGCGACCAATAAAAGTGACATCATCAAAATAATACAACATTGAAGACTTCAAATAATTTCAAATACAACATTTAAACTACGATTCAGTCGAATATAATTCCTTACTAGTTTATTGTTTAAAATTTAATTTTACTAGCTTTAAGAAAAAAATTAATCAAAATTTTAAAATGGTGTTCTTCGAATCCATTCTTCGAAATTAGTTACCTCACCGCAAGAGATGGTACCCTTAACCAGAGAACTGCACAAGCCTACTTGAAATCTATTTCAAGTAAATACTTGCTTAAATAACAAGTTCAAGCTAGCTTGAGCTTGATATTTTTGAATCAAGTATAGCTTGTAATTGAATATAAATTAGCCCAGTACAGCTTGCGACTTGCAAGTATGCTAGCTTACAAGCGAACGGCACGAAGTTTCAAATAAAGGAAAGCTTGAAAAGCTTAAAATTGAAGGCAAGTATTCAATTAAAGCAAGTATTCAAAAAATTCAATGAGCTTGTGTAGGAAAAGCTTAAGCTTATTATGACTTTTAAGGGTTCTGTGGACTCCGTGGTTGGCAGTTTTAGGGGGTAGATGATTTCGGATCTGATGTCAGAATTTAAAATTCAAGATGGCGAATAGAGTTGCCACCTAGATGTTTGGGTATTTTTGCGAATTCTTTTAATTTTGAAATTCTGACAACAGATTTGATTTCGAATATAATGTCACAGTTTTAAAATTTAAGATGGAGGTTAGGGTTGCCACCTAATTATATGCATTTTTAAGAGTTTTAAACATTATTTAACAGTGCTAGGGAAACACTGATTTCGAATCTGAAGTCAGAATTTTAAACTTCAAGATGGTGGATAGAGTTGCCACTTTAATTTTTTGTATTTTTATGAATTCGGGGCTGGCAAAAAATGTTACACCAAATATAGGTCGCTGAATTCGAATCCGTGGTCAGAATTTCAAAATTATAAAATTTTGAAATAATGGAGTTGCTTTTACTTTTGAAAATACATATTATTAGGTGGCAACCCTATTATTATATAATTTTATAGTTTTGAAACTCTGACTACGGATTCGAGTTTAGCGACCCATTTTTGGTGTACCATTTTTTTGCCAGCACCGAATTCATAAATATACAAAAAATTAAGGTGGCAACCCTATCTGCCATCTTGAATTTTGAAATTCTGACTTTCGAGATTCGACATCAGTGACTCCCTTACACTGTTAAATAATGTTTAAAGCTCTAAAAAATACATATTATTAGTTCGCAACCCTTTTATTTAAAAATTTTATTATTTTGATTTAGCTATATTTCGGATATTTCGCCAATAATCGCGTCAAACTTTTGTCCTCCAAATTAATTTTTTTATTTCCGTCAGTGATGTTTAAGTTTAAAATGGAAATACTGAAATATTTTTAAAAACAAAAGAAGCATACATTTTTTTCAATTTGTTTCAAACTTGCAGAAAACAGTCCCATATTCTTACTTAAAATATTATATTGGCTCCAATAATTTTTTGATTATCAAAAACTAGTCTGTGGAAAATCCTTCATTCATTTCATATGTATTAAAACATTTTTTTTTTTTCATTTTTAGAATCCACTGTTACAATCGCCAAAGAGACATAAAATAAAAAAATTTTGTATTACGTACCTCTCTTTCCACAATTTTTATCAATTGAAATTTCATTCTTTAATTGTCCACAGTTGCAAAGCAAACAATATTTATTAATTGAAAACAATTCCACACACTGCAGTAATTGGGCTTGAGTTTTACATGTCGTTTTATTACTTATTTACTTTTTTTATTATTTTTACTTTTATTTTTATTACATTGTAACAACACAAGCAAACAAGCCACCATAAAAGTTGAAAAGTTTTTGGGTAAAAAAATTTGTGTTATTAATAAAGAAATGTGAAAACTGCACCTAGCTGCTATGTAAAGAATATTTGAACACATCAACTACTGAAATTCAAATGTTTTCAACTACACTTCAAACCACATTCGAAGTAAATAAACAAGAATGACAATGATGATGTTTACAACACTTTCAAATTAATTATATTTTCTTCATCGGAATTAAGAGGTTGTGGCTAGAACTCGAGAATAAAAAGTTTAAGTTGATTTATTACTTTTGTAACCTTATACGAAAGTTTGGCACAATTTTGAAGTGATCCAAGAAATGCATTGACTTTAATTTGATAAAAATAACCATTTTTTTATTTTTAATCGATAACTTAATTTGAATTATTTTTTTTTTTTTTTGTACACAAATTTGCAACTAATGTTAATTTTTTTTATATATATTTTTTTCAATTTAAAGCACTCTGTTAAATTTTTGGCGCCCTCTTTTTTGATTGCACAGATATGATAGATTTATAATACATTAAACATATATCCTGAAGTGCTGCTATTGTAATTATTTTTATATTATTTAATTTTAACATCAAATTAATTCTTCTATTCGCCGGCGAAGCACAAAGATTCACTGAATCCACACTCTACAGCATTTTATTTTGTAAGGAGCAGGATATCAATCAGCATCCTGTGGCGCTCACGCAACTTCCGCTCAACGTTTCGCACGGTTGGCAATTCTAACGGCTACTGAATGCGCCAAATGAATGTCAAAAAACAACACGCTGCTCAAGAATGTTGCTGTGCACACAGGCAGAGGCGTTTCATGGGGGGGATTTATCAAACTGGTTCAAGTGCTGATTTCCAAAATTAGCTTGAAGCATTTCAATACGATTTTTTATAATGTTAGGCACGTTTTCATCAGAAAAAATACTTGCTTCTGTTTTGAAATAATGTACAAAAATTAAAAAAACTACTTTTAATTTATTTATTTTGCTGTTTTAAACCGTTTTTGTTAACATTACTTAACAGTTTACAGTTAACACTTAAAGCTCTGCCACCTAAAGCTTTCAACTAACTGTTGCAGACTTGCTGCTTTTACTTTCTGTTACTTTTCGTTTCGGCCAAGTTCGTGTTCGAACTCTAGCTCATTTTAACTTAATTTTTGTTTTGTTTACATCTCAGCGTTGTAAGCCGGTTGGTTCGATGTTGTGTTTACTCTAATTTACAAACGTGTTTCTTTTATTTTGTATTAATAATGAGATTGCTTTGGCTTGCTGTGTGACGATTTTTATGTGACATTGTGTGGCTAATAGATGATTATCTAGCCTTAGTTTAGTTTGTATTTTAGTATATCTATGTCTAGTATTCATGCTGTAATATGTAGTGCTAATTTGGTTTTTTTTAGTATTGGTTTTGGCATAAGTACCCAGTAGTCCAAGTCTCAACGGAATCTTTAATGAATCATGCACGATTTTTCTTCATCTTTGACGATACATGCTGATTCGGTCATACATGTCCTTGACGAAAATCTCATATAAAAGTTCTAAATTCGTACACTGTTTGAAAACTTTCTGTTTTCGATGAACAAAAACAAGACAGATTTGTTAAAGAATTATCGACAAATGTATCTCATGCAGTAAGTTTCTTTAGGAAATCATCATGCCATTTTCGTCGACGATGCCTTGGGCTGCAGGGTAATAAAGTAGCTGCCAGTAGCGGGATTCCCAAACATGTTAACGTTATTTACGTTAACGTTAACTGGTCTAAGCTACAATTATCGTTAACTGGTATTCCCAAACTAAGCCTAAGCTATTTTTGACGATAACTTTGACAGTTATTTAACAATATCAATTGCTCTCTTAACGACGAATTTTAAGCCGTTGTTAACTATAAAAATAACAACGTTAAGAAATTTAGTGCCATATTATTTACTTTTTTCGTAAATTTGAGTGGTTTTTTAATAAAATAAAAATATTTAATGGCATTTCAATATTTGGCAATGGATGCAGCTGTGTTGGAGAGCGAAATTGAAATGCGCGACAGCGCAAGGGACTGTGCTGATCTTCGCCAAATGGACAGCCCCTTTGATTTGGAGCAATCCAAATTTATAAAGCTTTACTGCTTGACCCCCGAGACAGCTCACAGCCTCATAGGGCCATTTTGTTCACAGAGAGATAAATTTATCCCCGAGTTAATTCCATGATCTTTCCAGTTTTTCATTTGTTCACAGTGTAACTCTTCAGGCTGGAGATAAAAATGGTGGCGAGATGGCTTAGCCCCAGAAATATTTAACTCGTGAAAATTGGTGAGTTAAGATTTTTAATTCGCTCTCATCACTCTCATTTTAATATTTTTTATTTACTTGGTGTCAAAATATTGAAAATACAGATTTTTTAAACATAGGGAAACAGTATTGGGGGTTACTGATTTCGAATCTGGTGTCAGAATTTTAAAATTGAAGATGTTGCATAAGGTTGCCACCTTAATTTTTTATTTTTACGAATTCGGGGCTGGCGCGAATTAAAGGGTAAATATGGGTCGCTGAATCCGAATCCGTTGTCAGAATTTCAAAATTCGAAAATTTTTCTACACATAGGGCTGCCACCTAAAAATGTTTTGTTTTAAGAATTTTAAACATGAGGGAAAAGTAATGGGGGTTACTGATTTCGAATCTGAACTCAAAATTTTTAAATTCAAGATGGTGGATATGGGTTGCCACTAATTTTTCAAATTTTTACGAATTTGGGGCTGCCAAAAAAAAAAGGTATACCAAAAATGGGCCGCTGAATCCGAATCCGTGGCCAGAATTTCAAAATGATAAAGTTTTGAAATAATAGGGTTGCCACCTTATAATATGAGTTTTTTAGAATTTTAAACATCATTTAACAGTGTTAGGGAGTCACTGATTTCGAATCTGAAGTCAGAATTTTAAAATTCAAGATGGTGAATAGGGTTGCCACCTTAATTTTTTTATTTTTATGAATTCGGGGCTGGTGCGAAATAAAGGGTAAAAATGGGTCGCTGAATCCGAATCCATGGTCAGAATTTCAAAATGATAAAATTTTATAATAATAGGGCTGCCACCTAATAATATGTATTTTCAAAAGTAAAAGCAACCCTATTTTTTCAAAATTTTATAATTTTGAAATTCTGACCATGGAATTGGATTCAGCGACCCATTTTAGCCATACCATTTTTTTGCCAGCCGCAAATTCATACAAATACAAAAAATTAAGGTAGTAACCCTATCCTCAATTTTGAATTTTAAAATTCTGACCTCAGATTCGAAATCAGTGACTCCCTAACACTGTTCAATAATGTTTAAAATTCTTAAAAATACATATTATTAGGTGGCAACCCCATTATTTCAAAACTTTATAATTTTGAAATTCTGACCATGGATTCGTATTCAGCGACCCATTTTTACCCTTTAGTTCGCGCCATCAACGAATGTATTTTTCGATTTTTCTGTCTTATCTTATATTTTTCTTTCAACCCTTTCCCAAAACTTTGCTGTCAAACGCCAGTGCTGTTATATTTTAAAAAATTATTAACAATATTTACGCTTACTTTTCTAACGCAACTCTTAGCTATTGTTGTAGCTAAGCCTCGAAATGAGAATACGGCAAACGTTACTGCAAGCTATAAACGTTGTTAGTTAACGTTAGCGATTGAAGCACGTTAAGATTTTGGGAATTCCGCTACAGATGTACTGGGCTCTCATCACGTATGACGAGAATCGTTTGACAATATCGTTTCAACGATACTTTAACATCACGTAACCTTTAATTTTATGCATCGTCTCAACGATATCGTTTTGCTTGCTTCATGTATGACAGACAACTGTCAAATGGTATCGTCGAAACGATTGCTTGGCGCGATAGCTAATTTGGTATCGTTTGGCTATTTTTCTGGTTGGAAATAATAAAAATAATTTTAAAATGTTTTGGGCGCTTGTTTGTTAAAGTGGTCCTTAACAAATAGATGGAATGTCGTTCCTGCACTATGTTTGCGACGTAATTGTGGCCCAGCTGCGGATGTTCATCAACAAAGTGTAGCAATATTTCTATTTACTAAGGTGTCGCTGCCGAATAATATATTTTCAAAACATTATCATCAAAATAACTTATTAAATATTCTTACATTTTACCTTAAATTTTCACTTTTGAAGCAAACAAATCCAAAAACAAATTCTACACAAAAGTAAATATCACTTTTGGCACTGAATATGTGTTTTCAGAGCCTTTCAAACTGTAGAAAACACAACGATAGACGAGACGATAGCGATGGACTTATATGAAGCAAACTAAGAACGATATCGTCGGATAGCATCGTTCAAACGATAGTCGTTTTAAAAGTTACGTGATGAGAGCCCTGGAGAAAATCAAAATGCGAAAATTTAATGGAATCTCTTTTCAAAATGTGAGGTTGGATATAAATACGAAAAGATCAAATTTGAAGACCAATTGGATAAGGTTTATCATGCCAAGTTGAAGTACAAAGTATCGTCTAAAATTACCATTTCTTTTAATTCTCAGCAAATTAACTAAAAAGCTTTTGTATTTCTACGTACAAACGTGCTTTTTCCTTTCCACCATGCCGTAGAAGTTAGCAATCGGTTTGAAAAATAACACAGATCTGCAAGGTTTTGTAATTTTCTGCGTAGAATCCGAATCCAAGCTTAGAATTAAACCATCACGTCAGGATTTTTAATTATTTGAGATAATTAACAAGAAAAATGGTTATTTGGTCCACTTTTGAGGTTAAAAACAGGCTGAAAAAAATTTTTTTTAATTTTTCTACCCATTTCATCATATAGTACTACTCTTTCCCTTCAAATGGAGCTATTGAATGATGCTGTATGATGGTTTTTTTTTCAAAAGTTTTAGCTATTTCAAGATGATTGATAAGAAAGCCCTTTCGTATAACTTATATGGCGATGGAAAACTTTGAAGCAAGATTTCTGGAAACTTTGTAATAAGAATTAAGCTGTTATTGTCCATCGACACAGATATAACGTAAGATTACACTGTATAAAATTTTATGTATGCAAAATTTTTTAAATTTTTAAAAAACAACGGCATGGCGCGGCATAAAAGAGGTAAAATTAAAAAAATGATGCATTACAAGGCACAACGATTATTTGCATGGCCAATATAAGGTAATTGTGGGGCATGCGATGGAGAAATTAATTAATTATTTAAAAGCTGCATGTCCACATATCATATCATATAGTGATGAGTTCCAAGTACGTATAATGAAAGCATCTTACGCTGTCAATTTGGCCTTGCCAAATCGCAATAAGCAACATAAGCACAATAAAAAAATATTTGTTTTTTACTATTAGTCTGCCTTTTTACATTTCCGTCTGCTTATCTGTATTTCACATTATCTGTCTTTCGGTCTGTTTCCTTTTGACATTCCGTCCACTACTTATTTATTTAATTTCACAATACAAATCCGAGCAAAAAATATCCCATAATGCCTAGTAAGATTTCTGCAAAAAACGCTTAATCACTACTATGTTTTTAGTGTGAGCTTCAAAGCGCTTTAAATCGCACATACACAAGATGAGAAAGTGTAGGTGTGCAAAGCTACCCGATACTGCCCAGCAGTCTCGGGCATCGTCGAAGAATTGTTCTTTGATGATTTCTTAAAGAAACTGAAAATTCTTTAACGCATCTGTCTTGTGTTCGTCAACAAAAAATAAAAATAACAAAGCAACAACGAAAACAGTAAAAAACGCAATAGCTCTAAGGCTGCCAGTCAAAATTCGGATCAATTCCCATGAAAATTACCTTTATCCATCAGTAACATAAATTAAATACAACCAAAACTCCCATTGAAAAAGGTAAACAAAAAACTCCCACAGCAATTAAAAAATACCAAAAAAATCCCACGGTCATTAAAAATTGCCACAAAATACCACATATTTTAAAAATACCACAAAAAATCCCATATGCATTTGAAAACCCCTCAAAAATTCACATTCGTAATAAAAAATACCACGAAAAATCCCATTATGAAGTTTTTGCCTTATATAAGTAAAACAATTTCCCAAATTCCCAAGCAATTAAAATAAACCACACTGAATTCTCGCTCCAATTAAAAAATACCACGCTAGATTTAATAATAGCATGGGAATTCCCAAAAAAAATTCCTAAGTTCTATTAGAAATTACTAGGATTTTTTCCACTTTACTCAACCTTGGATATCTCTTCTGTCTTGTGTTTTTACCGAAAATTTTTTAACGCGTCTGTCTTGTGTTCGTCGAAAAAAAACATAAAAAACAAAGCAACAAAGCAGAAACACGTGTTCTCGTACGCGGTTGAACAAAACGAAAATGCAACAAAACGGTAAATTATAGAAATCATGAACAGAACAAAAAAATTCAGTTGAAGGCTTCAGTCAGTGTTTCAAAGTTCGCGCATTAAGTTAAAAAGTTCGGTGTTTAAAAAGTGAAACAGATATTTTGGAATCATTACAAAAAATTATTCGTAAAATTGAAGCTTTTGACAACAAAATATATAATATTGCAATGTGGCAGGATGAACTTTCCGATATTTTGGCAGAGCACAACGTACTTATGAGAAGAAGTTTGGGGCTATTTAGCAACAAAAAAAGATTTCCCATATTGACGGAGGAGGATCTCAAAAATATAAATGAAGAACTTCAAGGGGAGAATAGAGCGGAAATTGTAAGTATTAAAATCTTTCATTTAAATAAACATCTAAACGGTTATCATTTTTTTAAATTTATAAACACTAATTGCATATCTATTGAAACTAAAAATTTTTGTTTTCCATTTTAAAGTAAATATGAAATTGTATATAAAAATGCAAAAATTGTTATTCTTATTTGTGTTTTGACTTATTTTTACATATTGACAACTGTGCAACAAACATAGCATAACCCCCAACCAAACATTTCCCCCCCCAACAGAAGAGAAAAAATAATGAAAATGAACACCGAACATATTTACTACCAAGGTATATCTAGACAAGGTAGTGTTAGGGCTGAATGTGCTCTCTTTCTTAGTGACCATAATTGTCAAACTCAGCCATTTTGGTATATTTGCCAATTCTTGCTTTCATGTTGCATTCTCATCGGTTGCAGATTTTGTATGAGTTGTCAACTTCGTTTTGACAGTTTCGGTCACCGGCTCTCCGCCCTAACACTACCTTGTCTAGATAAACCTTGTTTACTACCATAGAAATTTCGAAAAATTTCGGTCCCTGCTTTATAACGTATTTTTTACTTATTGTTTCAGATTTCAAATATGAAATACATTTTGGGTGGTTTGCTGGAACAAATTGAACGCATTTTGGATGTGAACTTAGTTCAAACTTTTAATTATGATGGCACAAAAGGAAAAAAAGCACTTAGAAGCTTTTCGCATTTAATTTCAGCATTATTTGGTAATTTTAAATAACAATAACGTTCTTTGAAAAATTAATATTATCTTTATCTATTTACATAGAGAGCACATCTATGGATGGAAAAACCCATGCAAATTTTATCTTGGAATTAAGACATACTTTCCGAAAAGTCAAAAATAAAATGCAGAAACGTGATCAAAAGCAAAAGGTTCTGGAAGAGCAAAGCCAGTGCAATTGAATTTTTCATTTTGTATGTATGTACATATGTACGTACATACGTTTGTATGTACTTAAACTAAACTTAATGTTTAAACTAAACGAATTGTTTCTTTTGAAATGTATTCAAATTTTCTTATAAAATAACTATTAAAACTAATATTTATTTTTATTGATTTCGATTTATGTTATATACATATACTTAATTTTAATCCTATTTATTGGAACTTGTTGTACAAAATCGATTCTTTTAATAAGTATTCCAATTTCTTTAACAATATTTTTCGTTTCGATTATAGCTTTGTATGATTTTAAACTGAACTTATTGTTTAAACTAAACAACTTCTTTCTTGTGGAATGTATTCAAAATTTCCTATTATAAAATAACTATTACAATTAATTGTTTTTGTATGTTTTTTATCTTATTTATTTAATATTATTTATCTGAACTTCTTGATTAAATAGCGATTCTTGTAAAAACAATTCCAATTTCTTTAATCTTTATCGTTTTGATTACAGCTGCAATTCCTGAATAAAATTCGGCAACGAAACGTAAACGAAATTTCTTACATGTTTCGGTCTTCACTTCATTAACGAAATTTCATAAAATTTCTCAATATTTTGGTACACGAAATTTCGTAAACATTTCTGTCTTTACTTCGTTTACGAAAAATCATCAACTTTCTCAATGTTTTCATAAACGAAATTTCATTAACTTTCACTATATTTTCGTGAACGAAATTTCTTAAACATTTCGGTCTTCACTTCGTTAACGAAAATTCATCAACTTTCTCAATGTTTTCATACACGAAATTTCTTAAACATTTCGGTCTTCTCTTCATTAACGAAATTTCATCAACTTTCTCTCTATTTTCACTTACGAAACTTACACAACGTTCTGCATTGTGTTCTTGCACGAATTTGGAACATTTATATGAGATTTTCGTCAATGAAATGTATAGCCGAATCAGCATGTATCGTCAATGAATCGGAAAATTCACACATGATTCTATTACGATTTCTTTAAGAACGGAACTACTGGGTGCTTTACAACATACATGCTCAGCAAGTAGTCTATTTCGTCCACTTTTCCCGCCATACAAATTGTTTTCTATTATAAACTGTGTTTTGCAAAAACTAAAACACGTACACACAAACACACAAGCTGCTGTAAGCGATCGCCTAATTTTGAACAAATTCAACTAGTTATCGACTTTTTTTTATTTCTGTTTTGTTAAAAATAAAGAAAACAAATTGGATGGAAATTTAATTCTATTTGTTGACTCTTAAGATATGCTGGCAAAAGAGAAGGACTTTTAATAAGTTTCGTAAGGCATCTGCGACATGCCGTACATATTTTAGCGTCGATCGCCAAAGGAAAATTTATTGATAATGCAGACGCGGCTAGTTCAGGTGTTACGGTTCTGTAATCGCCTATTAACTTTGCTTTTTTTTGTTGGTTTCCCAAACGGATTGCAACAATATTTCATTTTTCACTATTTATTCACTTAACGTTCTTTTTAAAAATCAACAAATTTAAACGATTTATGAGGGTTTTCTTGACAGCAAAGCAATGGAGCTCTCGAGATTAATTAAAAAAGCCAGTAATTTTCAAAACACAAAATAAAACAAAAAATATTGCACACACCACACAAGTAACGGGACAATTAGCATGCATTATTGTTTTTACGCGTTTCAAATTAGGCGATCGTAACAGCAGCTTCCCTATAGGAACAAACTAACTTGTTTTTAAAAACAACTAAATAAAAAACTAGTTTAAAATAAACTAGTTTATTAACTACTTTGAATTATATTAAGGCGGCATCCACTTCAACTTTGAATAGTTTTTATTGCATTATATATGAAGTAATTGAAAAAATACTCCAAAACAAGTGGGTTAAAAACTACTTTGAATTATATAAAGGCGGCGACTACTCTGATTTTGACATGTTTTTATAGCAAATTTTTATTAGATTACAAGTTTATAAATACATTTAACCATGCTATTTCATCAAATATAATTAACTTTAGGCTTCGCTAATATGAATTTATGTATGTTTTTTCAAAACAATAAAATAAATAATCTCTTAGATGTATAGAAATTTAAAATTTTATGCCTTTAAATTCATCTTCAGAAAGTGGAATATTAACTAGTTTTCAATTGATTTATTTAAAGGTAGTTAAAAAAATAATTTATATTTAACTTATTTAACAAGTAGTGTAAAATATATGCGGTTTTCAATTGATTTATTTTAACGTAGTAAAAAAAATAATTTAAATTTAATTAGTTTAACAAGTAGTTGAAAACATATGCAGACGAAAGTCAATTGACTTATTTAGCGGACATCACCATACAAAATATGTTAGTTCGTTCTATGGAAAAAGTCAGAATTTCAACTAGTAGTTGGGGTTGAAAAAAAACTACTTTTTCAACTACTTTTAAATTAGTTGATTTTCCTGCAGGGTTGTGTGTTGTGTGTAGGTGTTTGAGTTTTTGCAAAACACAAGTTTATAATAGAAAACAATTTGTATTGCGGGAAAAGCGGGCGAAATAGACTACTTGCTGAGCATGTATATTTTAAAGCTGTGATAGCTAGTTGAATTTGTATTGAAAATTCCTTAACACTGCATGTTTTACGCCACAACTTCTGAACCCTTCAAAACCACACCTTACTTTTATATCGTTTTAAAGGTATTGAAACGTACAAGATACCAAAATAAAGAAACTGAAAAAAAATTATAGCGTCTGTCGTTGGCATGGCATTAAACTTTGAAATTAAGAATGGAGCAACTTACTACAATTTTTCCAAAAGTTTTACATTTTTCCTTAAAAAAGACAAAATAACCTTGCCAATAATACCTTATTTACGAAAATTGGATTTAAATTGACTGAGCTACGTCGTTTCAAAATACACCCTATTTTGGCCTTGAAAAATGGTTCTAAAAATTGATAACTTCAGATTTAGTTTTCCAAGCAATAAAATTTAAGCCAAATCGGAGATGGTCAGTGCGACTGATAAGTCACCTCAATCCAAAATGGGCGTATTATTTTATTATACATATGGTTGCGTGAGATCAATATTGTATAAATTTCTTCGTACTCAAATTTTACAAAAATCATAAAAATAACTCAGTTACACTTTTTTTTTTAAATAGGTAATAATTCTTAAAGCATAAATACTTTCAATGTTAAAGCTAAGAAACATAAAGATTGGATGGTCAAATTAATAGTGACTACCTTTAAAATATAAATTTATGGTTACTTACTTACTTACTTAGTTGGCGCTACAACCGTATGTCGGTCTTGGCCTCATCTAGGAATTTGCGCCAGCCATTTCTGTCTTTCGCTTGCTGGCGCCAGTTGGAAATTCCAAGCTTCGTCAGGTTGTCCTCTACTTGGTCTTTCCAACGAAGATGCGGTCGTCCTCTTCTGCGTTGACCGCCGCCGGATAACGAATCGAATGTTTTCTTCACTGGAGCATCGTCTTTCATGCGCTGAACATGACCAAGCCAGCGAAGCCGCTCGATTTTAATGCGCTTGACTATGTCGATGTCAGCGTACAGCTCATACAGTTCATCATTCCACCGTATTCGGTACTCGCCATTGACGCAGATTGGTCCGTAGATCTTACGAAGAATCTTTCTCTCGAATGCTCCTAAAGTCTTTTTATCTAAACTGCTCAGCGTCCATGTTTGTGATGCATAAAGTAGGACGGGCATGATGAGCGATTTATAGAGCGTGATTTTCGTACGTCGAGAGAGGGCTCTGCTTCTCAATTGCCTACTTAGCCCAAAGTAACACCTGTTGGCAAGATTTATTCTTCGCTTGATCTCAATGCTGATGTCGTTGGTTGAGTTAATGCTGGATCCCAGATAAACGAAGTTCTTCACAACCTCGAATGAGGTATTGTCAACGGTAACGTGGGTTCCAAGACGCTGTGAATGTTTGTTTGCTGACACTAAGTATTTCGTCTTATCTGCATTCACTGCCAGACCCATTCGACTTGACTCTCTTTCTAATCTGGAAAATGCTGCACTGACTTTGCGCGTATTATGGCCAATGATATCTATGTCATCAGCATACGCAAGCAGCATAACACTCTTGTAGAATATTGTGCCACTACGTCTCAGATCAGCAGCTCGGATGATCTTTTCCATCATTAGGTTGAAAAAGTCGCACGATAAGGAATCATCTTGTCTGAAACCTCGTTTGGTAATAAATGGTGGGGAGAGGTCCTTCCCGATTTTATCTGCGCTGCTGGTGTTGCTCAGTGTCATCCTGCAAAGTCGTATTAGTTTTGCAGGAATACCAAATTCAGACATGGTGGAGTACAGGTGCTTCCTTATTGGGCTGTCGAAGGCGGCTTTGTAGTCGACAAAAAGATGGTGGGTGTCGACTTGTTTTTCTTGAGTCTTCTCCAAGATTTGTCGTAGCGTGAAAATCTGGTCGATGGTGGACTTTCCAGGTCTGAAGCCACACTGATAAGGCCCGATCAGTTCGTTTACAATGGGCTTCAATCTTTCACATAAAACGCTCGACAGAACCTTATATGCGATATTAAGAAGGCTTATCCCACGGTAATTGGCACAGATAGTGGGATCGCCTTTCTTGTGGATTGGGCAGAGCACACTGAGATTCCAACCGTTCGGAATGCATTCTTCCGACCATATTCTGCATTTAAGTAGAGCTTGGCCTCCGTTCTTAAACAGCTCAGCAGGTAAGCCATCACCTTCCGCGGCTTTGTTATTTTTAAGCCGAGCTATAGCTATCAGAACTTCATCATAGTCGGGAAGCGGAACCTCGAAGATGTCATCCGCAATTGGGGTTTCCGGAATATCATCTCTATTGGCGGGATTGTTGTCAGCGTCGCCATTTAGAAGCTTAGAGAAGTGTTCCCTCCAAAACGTCAGTGTAATCTGGACTTCTGTCACTAGATTCCCGTTTTCATCCTTGCAGGAAGAGGCCCCGGTTTTAAAACCATCGGCAAGGCGTCTTATTTTTTCGAAAAATTTTCGGGCCTCATTCCTGTCACCATAAGCAGAATCTTCTACTGCTTGCGCTTTTCTGCCTCTCTTTTTTCCGCCTGAAAATACGTCTCTCTTCCCTCCTCTTTTCTTTGTATCGCAGTGGTCGTACCACTGGTTTCGGCGAGGGCGGTGGTAGCCAATCACCTCTTCAGCAGCCACACGCATGGAGTTGGAAATGTGTGTCAACTGCGCGCATATATCATCGATTGGAGGAGTGCTTTGAAGCAGGAGTGAGAGTCGGGTGGCGAAAGCATCGGCTGTCAGTTTCGATTGCAGCTTGTCGACGTCTAGCTTTCTCTGTGTAGGGTTGCGTGTATTCTTAGCTGTGCACAGACGTGTACGGATCTTGGCTGCAACAAGATAGTAATCCGAGTCAATGTTTGCACCACGGATCGTGCGATGGGGACATCCAGGTGGCTTTATGAATATTGAGATGCTTGAATCTAGTGCTACTTACGACCATGTTTCGTGCTGCGGCGAAGTCAATCAGCTTCATTCCGTTATCGGAGGTGCTGTCGTGAAGGCTGAACTTTCCGACAGTTGGACCAAAAATATTTTCCTTGCCCACCTTAGCGTTGAAGTCACCAAGCACGATTTTTACGTCGTGGCGGGGGCAGCGCTCGTAAGCATTTTCAAGGCGCTCGTAGAAAATTTCCTTGATCTCATCGTCCTTGTCTTCTGTTGGAGCGTGCGCACATATTAGACTTATATTAAAAAATTTAACCTTGATGCGGATTATGGTAAGTCGTTCGTTTACAGGTGTGAATCGCAGGACGTGGGGCCGTAGTCTCTTGCCAACTACAAATCCGCATCCATACTCGTGCTTCTCCGCATGGCCACTGTAGGGTGCATGCCGAATGCAACCCTGTCCCTTCCATCGCATTTCTTGGATAGCAGTGATATCAGCTTTGTATCTTTCCAAGACATCAGTCAGTTGGATAGAGGCACCTTCCCAATTAAGGGTTCGGACATTCCAGATGCATATCCGTATCGGGGAGTCGGAAAACGGATATTTCATATTTAAGATAAAGTTCAAGAGCATTTTGGAAATTTTTAATGCAAATTTGTTCATCAACCATCAATATTCATGAGTGTAAAAAGTGATGTCTTTTTTTTAGAATTTTATGGCAAATATCTTTATGCGATATATATTCATATATATATCTACTGGGCCCAGCCCCAATAGATATCACCTAACCTAATTCCTTAAATAGTATTCAAACAAATTTTTCATAAAATTCGTTCTATTAGAACTAAAATCAACATGTTTAGCAACTATATTGCATCGAGATAGGCATTTAGATATTGGTTCATTGCTACCATAATTCGTTCTAGGATAATATACATAAAATAAACTTGTTTCTCTTATGGCCGTGGTTATGCTAGCCAAACATGTTCGGTGTTCATTTTTGTTAATTTATGCTCTTCTCTGAAATGTTTGTTTGGTGGTTATGCTATGATTGGAGGCACAGTTGCATTACATGTAATTGTATGACAAAACACAAAAAAAGCACAACCCTAATTTGCATTTTTGTACTTAAAATTAACGAATTAAAATATACGAACTGATATTACTTACTCTGAATTCTTATTATAATATCTTAAACAAAATTGTTTGCATATATCTGACATGCTAGCTAGTTGTTTATGTTAAGGGTTACTTGAAGACACAATCAACTTCACTTTTTAATACTTTTACCTACTTTTTTGATGCTATTATACAAAATGACTACAGCCAACACTGGAAAGTTCGGCATGTTTGGCGTTTCAATCAGCAATCAAAATGTTCGGTCCGAGAGCGAGAAAATAAATATGAGAAAAAGTTAATTTCTTCATTTTATACGTGAAACAATAACAACAAAAAATGTTCGGCAATCATGTTTGGCTAGCATAACCACGGCATTAGAGATCTTGTTGGAGCATAAAAATGGAAAGAGAGCAAGCAATTCTGGACTGTCAACTTTGTTATCAGAGCTGCCAGTTCTTTGATACTCCTACTCGCCATTGGTCGGTAAATAAACCGCCAAAACATTTTTTCTTAATATATTTTCACAAAATAAATAAAACCATAATATTTACATAACGTTACAAATTTATTTAATTTATTTGTACATATTTACAGAAACTTCAGCTTAAAGCTCTTATTTGATGTATTTAAATATGTTATATTCTTAGTAATCTGTTTTTAAGCCCATTTTGGAGGCTTTAATTCAAAACCGACCAGCTTCATTACTAGTGGTACAAACTTTTTTGCGGATTTTATTTTTTACCCTTATTCTTTATGAAAATGCGCGGGGAGCGAAGAAAAAACACTTTTGTACATTTTATTTATATTTCATGGGTGCTCTAAAGGACATACATAAGTCCATATCTTCTGCAGCTATAGAGAATATCACACTTGTGATGTATATAGCGTTTACAATCGTTAAATGATAAACAAAACAACAATTAATTTATTATTTCGAATACTTTTCTCAAATACTACTTACATGAAGAATTATTTATCCGATTATTATGTGAATAAAGGAATTATCTCATAAAAGCATTGTTAGAAAATATTTTTTTTTTTTTTTGCAACTAAGCAATTATACTAAAACGTTGCCTTCACTATAAGAAAACCTTTGAGAACACGCCTCCATCCCCACAATTTCTTAAAGGGTGTTTAATACCATGTCTTATAAATAGAATTTTTTATGCTTTTTATTGTATTGATAAATAATATGAACCGGAAGGGCATCATTAACGACGTTGCACACGATAATGACTTTTATTTTTTATCTACAATATATTTATTCCAATTGTTATGAACGTCAACAAAGTGATGCAGCAGTGTTCCATACTATTTACAACGTAGTATCTATCTATCTGGTTCAAGTATTAATGACCGTTGCAGGCAATTAAATTTACATTTACACCAGGTAAGCAAAACGATTAAGTTGATGTTTGAAAAAAAGGAGAAAATAGGAGTTAAGAATTCTTAAATCTTGCACGTTGTTGTAGATAATTGTATACCGTTTTGCACAATTGGCTTACAGCTCAAAACCAGCTAAGAACCAGCAGTGACAAAGAAACAAATATAGAAACATGATTGCAGACCCTTGAACTTAACCTTATATTGTAAGGTGAACTGTAAGTAAACAAGACTAAGCGTTCTATTTCTTTTATTGCTTGTTTAGACTTTTGTATGTATTAGAGAAGAACACTGCTTATTCAATTAGTTATGTGTCAATGACACTTTAGTAAGTTATTTACGAAAAATATTTGTGAAAATATAACTTTAAAGATTTAACTCAAGCAATGAAACTAACGACGCACAGTGTAACGAGGTCTATGAAATGAGGGACAAAAATAGAAGGAACCATCGTAGGTACACTCACGGTAAAAAAAGCCGATTTAATAGCATATAGTCATTAAATAGAATTATAACACAGTGTGCTGAAATCGAAAAAGCGCAACCAAACTTTATTGAAATTCTTAAAGAGGGATATGTTAAGAGTTCATCGCATTTACTTTGACCTCTCAAAGTCCTATTTTTTTCAATTTATTTTTTAAGTTGAAGTGTTCGAGCTTAGTTGTGCCGACATTCGTTGAATTTTTACTGCCATTTGCCTTGTTGCAAATTTAAAACAAATTACTTTTCTTTTGGGTAGAATTTTGCAAGGAATAAGGCTTTGTAAATGATTTGACGAAATTTATGTGTTTTGTATGGTAGCAAATATAAACATACATAGGAAGCAATTTTTAACAAAAAAGAAAAATACGTTAAAATTGCCGCTTGTTACGAATTCTTAACCGATTTCGATGTTCTTGAGTTTGATTGAAAGGTATTTTTACGTGCCATTATATATTGTGAAAACACAAATGTCAGTAATGGAATATTATTTAATTAAAACATATAGAAACACAATTTTTTTAAGTTAAAGAAAAGTGCAAGAATTTGCTTCGCCACACGATTTTTTTTTTTTATTTTATCGAATTTCTTTTTACATAGCTTTCTCTTTACATAGATTTATTTTACACAAAATTCTACGAAAAAGAAATGGATTTTATTTTTCATTTTCACCAAAGCAACGGGCTGTAAAAATTCAATGATTATCGGCACAACAAAATTCAAACAATTTAACTTAAAAAATAAATTGAATAAAATTGTAGCAAAATTGAGAGGTTAACTCAGGCACGATGGACTCTCAACACGTCCCTCTTAGAGAATTTCTATAAAGTTTGGTTGACCGTTTTTTGTCAATTTCGGCACACTGTGTTATAATTCAAGAAAAAGAATATTTGCTATTAAATTATTAAGTCGGCTTTTTTTCGACCGTGAGAAATTCCACATGTGTCATTATTTTATAACTATAAAAAGCCACACAAATTTTCATTACGATCAGACACGCCCTTCACTCACCTCCCATACAAAATTAACAACAGAAGTGCAATATCGCGAGTTGTAAAAAATGTAAAACCAAATTAACTGATTTTTTATTGACTGGATACACAAAATATTATTTTATTCCCACCTCCCTTTCCTCCTCCCATACAAAATGAAGAATAAAAGTGCAGCATCTCGAGTTGTACAAAATATTAGAAAAAAAGTAACAAAGTAAAATATTTTTTATTAACTTCATTCAAATAATTATCATATAAAAATTTCACCAAGATATGCCACGCCCTTCACTCACCTCCCATACAATAATAAGAATAAAAGTGCAATATCTCGAGCTGCAAAAAGTATTAGAAAGGAAATGAACTATTTTTTAATAACTTCATCCACATAATTATCATATAAAAATTTCATCAAGATACGCCACGCCCTTCACTCCCCTCCCATACAAAAATAAGAATAAAAGTACAATATCTGGAGTTGTAAAAAATATTCAAAAGGAAATGAGCTATTTTTTATCAACTTCATTCTCATTATTATCATACAAAAATTTCATCAAGATACGCCACGCCCTTCACTCAACTCCCATACAAAAATAAGAATAAAATTACAATATCTGGAGTTGTAAAAAATATTCAAAAGGAAATGAGCAATTTTTTATCAACTTCATTCACATTACTATCAAATAAAAATTTCATCAAGATATGCCACGCCCTTTTCCATTCTCCAATACAAAATGAAGAATAAAAGTGCAATATATCGAGTTGTAAAAAATATTAGGAAGGAAATGAACTATTTTTTTATTAACTTCATTCACATAATTAACATATAAAAATTTCATCAAGATATGCCACGCCCTTCACCCACCTCTCATACGAAAATAAGAATAAAAATGCAATGTCTCGAGTTATAAAAAGTATTAGAAAGAAAATTAACTATTTTTTACTAACTTCATCCACATAATGAACATATAAATCATATAAAAATTTCATCAAGATATGCCACGCCCTTTGCCATCCTCCAATACAAAATTAAGAATAAAAGTGCAATATATCGAGTTGAAAAAAATATTAGGAAGGAAATGAACTATTTTTTTACGAACTTCATTCACATAATTATCATATAAAAATTTCATCAAAATACGCCACGCCCTTCACCCACCTCTCATACAAAAATAAGAATAAAAGTGCAATATCTCGAGTTGTAAAAAGTATTAGAAAGAAAATTAACTATTTTTTACTAACTTCATCCACATAATTATCATATCAAAATTTCATCAAGATACGCCACGCCCTTCACTCACCTCCCATACAAAAATAAGAATAAAAGTACAATATCTGGAGTTGTAAAAAATATTCAAAAGGAAATGAGCTATTTTTTATCAACTTCATTCACATTATTATCATATAAAAATTTCATCAAGATATGCCACGCCTTTCACCCACCTCTCATACAAAAATAAGAATAAAAGTGCAATATCTCGAGTTGTAAAAAGTATTAGAAAGAAAATTAACTATTTTTTACTAACTTTATCCACATAATGAACATATAAATCACATAAAAATTTCATCAAGATATGCCACGCCCTTCACTCAACTTTCATACAAAAAAAGAAAAAATTGCAACATCTCGAGTTGTAAATAATATTAGAAAGGAAATTAACTATTTTGTATTGTTTTCATTCACATAATTAACATATAAAAAATTCATCAAGATATGCCACGCCCTTCGCCCACCTCCTATAAAATTAAGAATAAAAGCGCAATATCACGAGTTGTAGAAATTATAAGAAAGGATATGAACTTGTTTATTTTTATCTGGTTTCACTGAATTATCATATAATTAGTTTATTCAAATTGGCCACGTCCTTCACCCGCCTCCATGAAGTTTATAAATTTAAAAATTATTTTATTTTTACAAATTGGGTTTGTTTAAATTTAACATAGATCTGAAGAATGAGAGAAAATAACAGAGAAAATTATTGACTGTCAGCAGAATAATTCGTTAAGTTACTCGACATAAAGTCGGAGAAATCGAGATCAGAAATGAAGTCAATGTTGTCATCATTCGTAGCATGATCTTAATTTAAAATGGATATTGATTTCTTTATCATTATTCTGTTTTTTGCAATATTTTTGAAAGCAGCAACCCTCGGAATAGATCTATATTGCATAGTTCTCAAAAGTTTTTACGGGTATGATTTAAGATAATTTTTCTATACTCTTTACGACTAGCCTCTAAAGCCATATAATTAAAATTTTACATATTTAAGCCTGCAACCTTCAATGCAATTCTAACCCACGTGGATCTTAATGGTTGAAAATGACAGCGTAAATTTAGGGAGAATCAATTGTAGCCAAACTTAATAATTCTAGTAAATGTTGTAGTCAAAACCCTAAGGCAGGGGCCAAATTATGCGGTTTTTCCGCCATCGCGTTACCGCTTTCACGCACTTTTTTCGCAAATACGGCTGAAAAATACTGAATTTTGCATGTAATAAAATTATTAAAAACATTAAATAAAGAAATGTATTAAAATACATGCCAAATTCAGTATTTTTCAGCCACATTTGCGGAACAAATGACAGCTGTGCCGCGATGGCGGCAAAACCGCATAATTTGGCCCCAGCTTAACAAAAAATTTAAAATGATCTACGATGAAATCAGATGCGTATAAATCGAGAAATCTCTGGCTGAAAACGACTTTTTTCGACACCACCCAGCAAGAAGAAGATGCATAAATATTAAAAAAATTAAAATTTTTGTGATATCGATTTTTCTATTATTTACGTAAAAAAAATTCAAGAAACATAACATGTAATATTGTCTTTGCACAATAAAGCCTTAAACTAAGCCCTTTTTTTTGTTTTAAATGTGGAATTTCAACTTGTAATGTATTTTTTGGAACACAATTTGTGCTCATTTTCGTCAAAACATGCTTTAGAAAAGTGGTCATAAAATCCTTATTTAAAAGTATCCAGCAAACATTAAGACTCTTTTCAAACTCTTATTTATGAGGCTTTATCGTCATTATGCGTTCAAAAAATACTTCCTTTTTAGTCTTTGTTTCTAAGTTGAGGGCACCCCGATATTACTCTTTTTAGTGATTCTTTTATGATGCAAAAAAAGCCTCACTAATGACTCTAATTAAATACTGTTTTCAGACTCATATTAAAGACTATTTTATGACTCTTAAAGACCCTCATTAAACCTTCACATTAAATACTCTCTTATGACTCATATAAATGACCCTTTTATAACTAATATTAAAGACTCTTTTATAACTAATATTGAAGACTTTTTAGACTACTATTAAAGATTCTTTTAAAACTACTACTAAAGACTCTTTTAAAACTACTATTAAAGACTCTTTTAAAACTACTATTAAAGACTCTTTTAAGACTCGTTAAAAAGAGACTATTTCATGACTCTTAAAAATCCTCATTAAACCCTCAAATTAAATACTCTTTTATGACTCATATAAATGACTTTTATGAGTCCTTTTTATGAACACTCATAAAACACGCATAAAAAATATTCTTTTATACTAAAATAGTGTCCGACCGAATATTCGGCATATTCGGCCGATTTTTTAACCTTCGGCTTCGGCCAAAAATAACCGAATATTTGCCGAATGTTTTGGCTTTTTTGTAACACAAAAAAAAAATTTCTATAATATTTTTTTTCATTTTTTTAAAGCTTACTGTGTAAAATATTATTCTCAAAGGTTAAATAAAAATTCAATTTTTAACGAATCTTTATGTTGTTTTTATAAAAATTCGACTTATTAAATTATCTATAAACCCGTTGCTAAATTTCATATTGGAGTTTTTATCTTCAAAAAAGTAATGAACATTTTCAGTAAAAATTCCAAAAAGTATACCATAATCACATTCATACTTAACAGGAAAATATTTTGATTTTTTGTCTCCGATGAATTTTGCGACCTATAGGAAGGTCTCCATCTCAGTTCGTGTTTTAAGCGCTGGTCCACGTCGCTCCGTGGCTTGCTGTAGTATATTATTTAAATATATATTGATGATAATCTGAAAATTTTATACAATATTCTTCAAAGTACTGTAAATATACCTAAAAAGTTTAGATTACCTATATTATTTACTTTTTCCAAAATAAGACTAATGAAATTTGCATATTTTTCGGCCTGTTTAATCAGACTGGACTTTTAATGATAGCCTTTTTTGTACTGAAATGAAAGCAAGGCCTAGGTTAGGTTAGGTTAGGTTATGGTGGCTGAGCCGATAGACGACTCGTACACTTAGGCATTCCTTCGACTTCGGCATTCGGCCGATTATTTCTCTTTGGTCCAATATTCGGCTTCGGCTAAAAATCCACATTCAGTAGGACACTAATGAAAAGGATTCTTTTACGAGCCCTTTTTATGAGCACTAATAAAACCACGCATAAAAAAATTCTTTTACGACTCCATTTTATGAACACTTATAAATGCAAAGAACTTATTCGATTTATTATACTATTATACGATCTATTATAGTAAACACGCATAAAAAGGAATCTTTAATGAGTCGTTTTAATGAACACTCTTAAAACACGCATAAAAATGATTACATTATGAGTCTATTTATGAACACTCATAAAACACGCATAAAAAGGAATCTTTTATGAGTTCTTTTCATGAACACTCATAAAACACGCATAAAACGATTACTTTATGAATCTTTTTAATGAGCACTCATAAAACATGCATAAAAATGATTCTTTTATGAGCCCTTCTTACGAGCACTCATAAAACACTCATGAAAAGTATTTTTTTATGACTCCATTCTATGAACACTCATTAATAATGCATAAAAAGGATTCTTTTATGAGTCCTTTTTAAGAACAATCATAAAACACGCATAAAAAGGATTCTTTTATAAGTCCTTTTTATGAACACACACAAAAAACACGCGTTAAAATGATTCTTGTATGAGTCCTTTTCATGAACACTCATTAAACATGCATAAAAAGGATACTTTTATGACTCTATTTTATGAACACTCATAAAACATACATAAAAAGGATTATTTTATGAGTCCTTTTTAAGAACATTCATTAAACACGCATTAAAAGGATTATTATATTAGGGCCCAGCAAACATTCAATGTTAGTTTGAGTCCAAATTTTGAGAATGTGCTAAAAAGGGCATATTTTAAGACATATTTAAAAATAAAATAAATGAAAAAATGTTTTTATTTTGTAATTGTGCTTGAAACTTTATGATAAGTTTGTTATTTTTGCATATAAATTTACGCATTTTCATAAAAAAAATGCTCCAGGGAACAGGTCATAAAATCCTTAGTTTTTATTTTCGGCTTCCCAAATTTTGAGAATGTGTTGAGAAAGAGTTATTTAAAGACATATTAAAAAAATAAAAAAAAAACAAAAATGTTACTTTTGTTTGATTGCGTTTGAAACTTTATGAAAATGTTGTTAGTTTTTCATATAAGTTTGCGCATTTTCTTCAAAACGTGCTTTAAAAAAGTGGTCATAAAATCCCTATTTTAATGTAGTATAAGACCAAATTATGGGAATGTGTTGCATGTGTTAAGCCAAACTTAAAACTAAAAAAAAATGTTTTTATTCTGTAATTGTATATAGAAATTTAGGTTTTTAGGATTTCTAAGACCTTTTGTGTGGTATCTGAAAATTTTTTTATTTATATATTTAAAGTTGTGTTTTTTAACAAGAACTTGTACAATATATTTTTACTACAGTTTCGTATATGAATTTTACTAATATTTTTGGGATTTTGGAACATATTCAGTACAAAACTATAAAAACTTAAATTTCGTGAAATGTTCAAGGCAGCATATAAAGACCATAACTACCTTAAATGGAAAGATATCAAATAATCTTTTTAGATTCAAATAATTAGGACTCCTAACTATAAATTTGCATACTTGTACTAATTTATGACTTTTTTTCCATAGTTACTTTTGGCCACCTCGTTACACTGTGCGACGTCCATTGAATATTCATATTACTGCTATTAGCGCATTAAGCTTGTTTTTTTTTCAAAGTCTCCTACACAAAAAGATAAGGATGTGTTATTAACTCTAACAAAAGCTGTAATTTTACAATTGTTAAATAATTACTTATTACAATCTACATATGAAAAAAGGCATTAATGATACATACAAAGAATATACAGGCTTGTTCGAAAGTTTATGTACAGTAATAAAATAGTGCAATGTAAGTTGCAAGCCAGTCACGCTGTATTTAAGTACATCCAAAAGGGGAAACTTTCCAAATTTAGTAATTGATGGTATTTTCTCTTTAACTTAAATGGAAGATACAACAAGGTGCCACACCGCCATCGTGTGAAACTCGATTACCGACGAAGATGAGCGTGTTTTGTGTAAAAGCTTCAGAGCCAGAATAATTGATTGTCATGCGAGCGGAGGACTTCATACAGCATATGAAATAATTGTTGTTCTAATATTAAGTATAGGTTTATATAATACAAAAAATGTTGATAAAAATATTGACAATTACAAAGTTTACAGAAACTTTTGGACCACCCTGTAATAGAAGAAATAGTAAATGCAAGCTTTAACAAAAAATTGCTATAAATATTCATAAATATTGGCAGGAAATTTAATGATGATAGCTATACAATAATGCATTTGGGCCAACATTTATACAAAAGCAGAAGAAACACTGAAAAAAAAGTCATGAAAAATGTCACAGGAATTACAACGAGTGATATTTTTCGCTCTTGGGACTTAGATTACCTCTTAAACCGAGACTTAATGCCAAATATTTTTGAGTTAAACTCGATAAAAGGAATTTTGTTTTCTTAAAAAAAAAAATCTAGTCCCTAGTCCCTAGTGAAAACTTTGTATATGTCTGAAAACTTGACCCTTAATTAAGGATTATTTCATTCAAAATGCATATCACCTATAATCAAAACTATATGAAACCCGTCATACATTTAACCAAACACAAACAATTCAGTGTACATAGACAGAAAAAGGTTTACTGAAGACTTCCAAGTCAAATTTTTTAAGGAAGTAAGAAAATCGTACAATTCTATAATTTAGCAGCTTAGCTTTTTGCTAATATAAAAAATTACGCATCTTCTAAATATTTGTATTTTCCATATTTGCTGTGCTCATAGAACTATAGTGGAAATTTACGGGAATAAATTTTGTAATCTATTTTAACTTTTTTATATTTCTTGATCCCTTTCGTAGAAAGGTTTAAAAAAGTACCCTTAAACATAATCATAGAGGATTAAAAATTTCACTATACATCTGTGAACACAACAGCTATGTATTAGGCCGGGTCGAAAAAAAGTGTTCGATAAGCTCGGTCTAAAATATTCTTTGGCTTATTGTTCACGGAAGGATTTCACAATGTGTTAACTCGTGGCTTCCCAGCATTTTTTTAAAAATGTTCCCTTTTTGGGCAAAAACCCACTTTTTGTATGGGCAAGTTGTATTGAAAAGACCTCAATCTTCGATAAACCACCGTTGGAAAGGTAATAAAAATCTTAACACATATCTTACTTGTGCGTTTTTGAACAAAATTAACCCATTGAGAACGGACAAAAGATCCTCGTCTTCATAGGGTTTAATTACCCTGTTTTTTATTGTTATTTTTTTTTTTATTTTGATAAACTTAGATAATAACTTTCCTTGCATGATTTATGGTATGTGTAGAGAATTTAACTGAGGTCAAAACCACATAAAAACGCATCAAAAAAAGTCACAAAAAATCCAAAGCGCGCACATTTCTCAAAATGTTTTAATATTTTTTGTTTTTGAAAATTCTTACGAACAAAAAATATCCGTTACAAAAAGTGGGTTTTTGCCCAAAAAAGGAACACTTTTAAAAAAATTCCAAGAAGCCTACGGGCTAACACATTGCGAAACAGTGTTGCCAGGTTAGGCGATTTCCCCCTATATTTAGGGGTTTTTTAACTGTGTTGAGAGATTTTAGGGGCAATGAAACTTTAGGTGTTTTTTTAGGGAGATTAAGTGTTTTTAGGGGTTTTTTAGGGCGATTTAATGTTTTTAGGGGTTTTTTAGGGGTATTTGTAAAATTGACCTTTGGAAATAAAGTTTTCTTACTTTTCCTTAAAATAATGTAAAAATTTAAGAAAAGAAGATATTTAACTTCTTGGGTATTTCAGCAACAATTTATAAAAACAGCTGAATTGGCAGCACTTAAAATTAACTACCCACCATTTTCCACTTCATTTCACACTTGCTCGCACTTTACTTGCAATTGATTGATTCCGTGTAAAAACTAAAAACAAAGCAAGTCGGCCTTTGTAGTCTAGTGAAGAGTGCGCTAGACTATCAACTCAGAGGTCTTTGGTTCGAATCTGGGCTCAGGCATGGTTCTTTTTGCTCTCTTTGTTCTTTACTACATTTGAGAATTATTGAAATAAAAACTCCACAACTAAATTGTAGAAAATGCTGAATTAAAGGACAAGAGCAAGGAAATACTTGCCGAGGTTAAGGCATAACACTAGCCTCTGTTGTAAGCAATTCAAATTGTCTTTCAAGTTTGTTCCGGCTAATCGATAATGGTTCCAATCAATTCTTCCTCTAATAATCTATCCCTTTACTTTCAGGTCAAAGATCAAACATTGTTTGTATAAGGCGCATGTCTTGGTTCTTTGATCTTTTAGAAAGAAAAAAGTATGGGAAAAAAAAGATATGCCCAAATATATATCAAAAAGTATGAGACGGAACCTCCTTTCAAAAGTAAGACTTAATTTTAATGTCAATTTCACATTGGACAATTGAGAACTATGAAGCAACTTTCTGCCCTTGTTAAAGACGTCTAACAGCTCAGCCCTTTAAATACATAGGCTTGCATTGCAGTTCCACTACTTTTCAGTTGCACCGTATGAAATTTTTGTATGTTTTTCTTGGGACTTGAAATACAATCTAGGGGTAAATGGTGAAAGGCACCTGGCAACACTGTTACGAAATCCTTTCGTGGAGGGTTCAACAAAAAGCTAAAAGAATATTTTAGACCAAGTTTATCAAACACTTTTTTTTTGTATGGAGACCGACCCGGCCTACTATGTATGGTATATCAAAGTCATACTTCGTCGGTGTAATTCTAATACCTCGTAATCCAATTTTTTTTTTTAAGGTTTATTAGATAATCACATAGTAAAAAGTGCACTAAGTCGATTTGAAAGTACCACCTTCAAATACCTATCCATAAACCAATAGATGTTATGCTGTAGCCATTTAAAAAATATCTCGTATTAAATATCTCGAATGGGTAACGTTTTTTTGCTCTCCTGAAAAGTTGGGTTTCCTGGGTTGGGAGGTATTACGATATGATATTCAGAAGATAACATAAAAAGTTAGATAATGTTAGTAAAAAGCTTAACTGGCAATACCAAAAATTATATTTTTTTACTTTTGATATGCTGTTAGTTATTGCATATTCGTTTCTCGAAAAAATGTAACATTTTTTCTGCCCTTTTTGGAAATTCTGACCTCTTGAAAATAAAAAAAGCGACATCTATAATTGAATCGTTTTCATTTCACGAAAATGTTCAACCGAAAGGAAGAAAAAATTCAGATTTTTCAAAGATGGCAGAAAGAGGGAAAAATGCAACATTTTTTTCGAGAAACGAAAACCAATAGTTTTCGACCAATCGATTTCATTAAGAATTTACTATTTCTTGCTTCATAGAAAATGCACTGTACGGCACGAAAATCTGTTGATTTTTATATGAGAAATCTCGTGGTGACATTCGTTTTGCTACAGACTTAAGAGAAAACACTTTTTTAAATTACTCAAGATATTCATTTATTATGATGTTAATAACTCGTGAACATTGAGAACTTAATTTTTGTTTCTTTAGTAAAACTATTCTTATTGCTCTGGCCAACAACTTTTCTAAACAAATTTATATAAAAAAATCGTTTGAAATTGTCTTTAAACATTTGACAAGCCACATATATCTTGCCCGCTATCAACACTTTAAAGCAATTAATGTTACTCATACGCTACGTATGATCAACTTGTTAATGTTACTCATACGCGGTGACGGGACATAATCCTAAATTTCCCCTTATTTTGCGAAATAATCCCAAAAATTGGATTTGGGTTTATAACAAGTTTCAAAGAGGTTATAAGCCCCACAAAAGAGGACGTAATCCCAAAATAAATTTCATCATTAAAAAATTTATTTGTCTTTAACGGAATGGTAATAACAACATTCCGGACAAGGGATATCTCCCAAGCGATCAGAACCTCCATTTAATGTTATGACCGTGTATTAAGCGGTTAAAATCCCAAATTCCATTTTTGGGGCTATTCCGCAAAATAAGGGGACACAATCCCGAATTGGAAATTATGTCCCTAATGTCACGTCACCCTCATACGCTATTATTTTTAGCTAAAGACTCACTCGATAAGACCCACTGGAAGCGAATTTTTCATATATAATAGAATACATAATAAAAATAACAGATTCGACAATACTACAATGCACAATAAAAAACATTCAAAAGTAGTTGGCTTATATGAATAAAGGGTGACGGGACATAGACTCAAGGGACATAATCCCAAATTTCAAATTTGAGATTGTGTCTCTTTATTTTGTGGACATAATCTTATTAAGCGGTCATAACACCAAGTGGAAATTTGGACCGCTTGCGAGATTGCAATTGTACGAAATGTTGTTATCACCATTCCGTAGAAGGCAAAAAGTTTTTTATGATGAAATTCATTTTGGTATTTCGTTTTCTTTTTTTTTTGGCTTATGACCTCTTTGAAACTGGTCATAGCACCAAATCCAATTTTTGGATTATGTCCTCAAGAAAAGCGGACATAATCCCAAATTGAAATGTAAGGATGTCGACCAGATAATATTTCACCCAACGCTATTTCTTAAAAATTGCGCTATTGCCATGTGCCACCCATTGACCCATATTTTTAAAATGTCACTTCTTGAAGGTAAGTTTTTAGATGTTTGGAAGATATCGGCTCTTTCTCCGATTTTTAAATCTGGGTCTAAGCAAAATATTGCAAAATATGGACCGATTTTTAAATTGCCACTCATTTCTAAAATTTTTCAAGCACTTGTAAAGAATAAAATTTATTAGTGTATTAAAAACAGATTGTCTGAGAATCAGCACGGACTTGTGGTTGGTAAATCTACCTCTACAAATCTAATGCTTGATTTTCAATATGTCATTTTCGGTGGTCAGTTGTTGTGAATCAAATTGAAAATAACAACATGTTGACATTTTTTCCAACTTTGACAATCTTGGAAAATTAAAAAAAAAATAATATATTAAATGGAGCTACGCAGAAAATATTCCAGAGTTTAATTAAGGTGATATTTCAGGTGATAAACTTTTGTGTCGTCATAAAAATGACATAGTAAAAACTAAGCATAACTGTTTTCACACACTTTCTTTCCAACAAAATGGAGAAAGCTTATCAAATAGATGCTAACATATATAATACAATAATAATACAATACATATTTATATATATAACTAGTATAAAAGCCTGTCCTACGACTGACGAGGTACTCCTCACACTGCCTTTTTCGGGCTATTTGCCAAAAGTACTTTTTTCTCTTCTTAAAACTTGATTTTTGCAAAATACAAATATACTACTTTAAGTATTGAAGCAGTGTTGAAAATTATCAATCATCATATACTTAGCAACTCGCTACAAAGAATATTTTTAAATTCGTCATAACTTATATATAAAAGGAGTAGTTTGATCAAAAAAGTACTATTTTAAAAACTTAATTACTGAAAATGCAATATTGTCACTGATAAGTATCAAATATATTTTCTGTGCATACTTTCTGGCTGAACATTTTTGAGAACATCAAAACATAATTACATTTTGAGACATACTTTGGGTATTCACAATGTGTGCTATCATGTCATAATGTCATATTGTCCTAAGATTTTAACTAGTTTAAACATTTTATTGTTGCCTTCCATATAAAAAAGTACTAATATATTACAATTCTGAAAGCTATGTTTATTGAAGTGTCGTAATCAAACAGCTGTTTCTTATTTGCATTTAATAATCTTGTAAATTTTATTTGTAAAATTTTAGGACAATATGACATGATAGCACACCTTGTAAATAACCTTACTGTGTGTGGAGCACAGCATGCTTGCCTTTTATGTATTAAGATGTGCATACTTTCAGGCTGAACATTTTTGAGAACAGTTTGAGAAATATTGGGCACAGAGCAGCGTTCTTGCCTTTTATATATTAAGATAATGTTATATCCAAGGATTTTGTAAAGGCTTTCGATAGAGTCCAGTACACTGCTCTAATAAATAAGCTAAGTATTCTTGGATTTCATTTTTAGTTACAACTGTGGCTTGGAAGCTACCACAGTAATGTCAACAATATATTCAGATTGGAAATAAGTCCTCATATAAGATTGACAATTATTCAAGTGTAGCTCAAGGCAAGGTGGCTGCCTTTGTTTGCCCGCTTTTGTTTGTTCTTTTTACTAACGATCTTCCAAATTATCCCTTTAGGAAACAAAGAGCTTCAAAACCACTTGCAAAACACTTTACAAAACCACAATAGCGCTTTGTTCTCGCTTTAAATAGAGTTTTATTTAACATTTTCATGTCATTGGAAAGAAGACCTTTGTTCTCGCTATGAAAAGTGATTCAAAAAAGCGCTTTGCTCTCCTTTCGGAAAGAGCGCCTTCTTTGTTCGCACCTGCATTCGCGACTTCATTTTCGATGGCGTATATTTTTGCCCGATGTAATATTTTACAATTACGTTTTGAATATCCAAACCACTTACCACTAATTGTATTACCTTTTTTATGAAAACATTACAATTTAACACTTTATAAACGTTTTAACCTTATTTTTCATTTTTTACTGCAACACTTTTTCTCAAATTGAACTTTTTGCATAAACAAGTGATGAATAATGATGAGAAAACAACAAGCGATGTCAGTGATGAGAGCACGATTAGTCAGCAGAGTAGATAACGAAAAAGAACGAAGAATTTCGAAACCAAACAGCTTTTTTAAGCTTAATTTGAAGCGGGAGCAAAGCACTTTTCAAAAGCACTATTCATAGGCAGAGTGAAGACCTTTTTACTTGCTTTTTAATAAAGCACTTTAAAATTTCCGATAATCGGATGTTTGCTTTTCGAAATGCCTGATGTACTCTGATGACGTTAAGATCATTAGAACTGTCGATTCTCACGAAAACTTCCTATTGCTCAGCATGACTTGGATATTTTACAGTTTTGGTGTGAGACCGATGAACTGTGTCTTAGTGTTGTTAAATATAACATCATTTCTTTCTCTATGAAGAACCAACTTTTTTGGGAATCCCAATTTCTTGTGAGCAGTGCGACCAGAAGATTTTTGAAAAAATATGCTTTTTGTTAAAAAAAATATGCTAAATATTCCACTTTCAATTTTTATATTCCACAAAAATATTCCACTTTCAATTTCAAAGATATATATCTAAATAAGTCTAAATATGCATACAAAAAAGAATACAGAAGCAAGTTTAAAATCATTTATTTATTTGATTACTATCGCACTTAAATTTATTTTCTTCTCCTATAAAAAATTATAAACATTGTTATGGTTTTTTGAATTTTAAGTAACGATATACAATATACAAAACTAAAATTCAGGCACATCTTCGAGGTCAGTTCTTAAATTGTTGCTTGTATTATTATCATAGAAATTCGCATTTCTTAATTTTTTATTAAGCTATCTGGTATTTGATAGGTATTACAACACTTTTTTGAACATGCACACTCAGAAAAAAGTACAGACTTCTATCAAGTCTGCTATGAACTTGTTAGAAGTAAACCAGATTTTCCTTATTTCAAGGAAAAACTACCTTCAATATAGGAAAATTTCCTACTAGGAATGAAAACGGGTCTTAACTTTGAGTTAGTGACAAAATAGGACATACTTGAAATATGGTTAAAAATTTCCTTGTTTGCAGTAAATTGTAAATCCATCTCTTTCTCCCCAATGATGATATGAGTAAGCCGACTCATAGCCCATTCGGTTGTTTTCGGTTTTTTCGAGATTGCCGATTAATGTTTAGGTATTGCCAGCATGCAAATATAAGGATTAATATTTATAAGTTACAATCTGACTATGTCTTTGTTTAAACGGCAAGACACATTGTATAAACTCAGAAAGCATTATTCCATGATAGAATAACATGTAACGTCATACTGGAGAAAATTTTATCAATTATTGTAGTTGCCTTTGTTATTTCACGTGTATAGCTCAGCTGTTGTAAAAAACTGTTATGTGAGCAGCTATATTAAAATAAGCCTGCCTTACACAAAAGTTATTTGTATCATGCTATAATTAATTTTCTAGCGTAAATGTTGTAACAAATAATACGAGGAATGCCCATTAGGACGTATCGAATCACAATGTTTTTCAAATTTCACATTCTAAAGAGTTTCGAAAGTTGCATGGTCAAGATCTCCCAAAAAAAGGAAAAATTAAGGTCTCTTCCTCTCCCGCAAGGGCAAAGTTGTTTTCTGAAAAAAAAAAAACAGTAAAATATCACGATCTCAAAATGCTTTCATTTTTAAAAGAAAAAAAGAGAGGAAGATATCCTTATTTTTTCCTAACATTTTTTTCTAGATCTTGAGCACCCAATGAAACTTTTGAGACCCCTTAGAATACGATCTTAATTTTTCGATACGCCCTTATGCCCATTGACAATGATTATTAATAAACTTTAACAGATGATACGGCGAACAGGCCTCACAATTTGTTTTTTTAAATATCTTGTGAATTATTGGATGTTCGGCAATTTTTGTTATAATAAGGTTTCTTCATTACACAATTACCCTAAAATGTCTCAGTCAGAATTCCCGTAGCACCATTATATCTTCAAATAACCAGAGAAGATTACAAAATACAATGTTAAAAACGTTAAAATGTAATAATTCTGCCGAAAGTTGCAAGAAAATATAAAAAGAAATCAATGTCGCACCCAATGTTGGACAACTATAAATCTAGATTATTCGTATATTTCGTTAATTTGTATAGAAATTCTCGCTAAAATATGTTGCTTTTCACAAATATCTGATAAACCATAGGTTTAGCAGCAATTTATTTTATAACATTTCTTCATTACTTCATTCAACATAAAAAAAACCTAATCAAAATTCCCTTAGGACTATTATATCTTCAAATAACCAGAGAAGATTACAAAATACAATGTTAAAAACGTTAAAATGTAATAATTCTGCCGAAAGTTGCAAGAAAATATAATAAGAAATCAATGTCGCACCCAATGTTGGACAACTATAAATCTAGTTTATTCGTATATTTCGTTAATTTGTATAGAAATTCTCGCTAAAATATGTTGCTTTTCACAAATATCTGATAAACCATAGGTTTAGCAGCAATTTATTTTATAACATTTCTTCATTACTTCATTCAACATAAAAAAAACCTAATCAAAATTCCCTTAGAACCAACATTGCTTTATATATTGAACATAAAAAACCCTTCTTTTGGGTAATTAATACTTTTAATTCATACATACATACATATGCTCATTGAATATTTATGCAGTGTTCCTTCGATATAGACGAGTACATTATGTCATTATGCGTTCATGCTCTATTTGCGTTGCAACAACATTTCTGCAACGTGTAAACGTCTTTGGTTTTATTTTAAAACTTGTGCATGGCAATGCTACATACATTTTGAAATTGTTCGTTTTGCCGACGTGGCGCGTGGTTAAAGTTATTAAGAAAATCTAGTTTGTATAATTGTTTTAACTGTTTAATTTATAAATAAAAGTGAAAATGAGTGCAGACGGGCTTAGTATTTTGCTGAATAATTTAGAAGGCGGCATATTTTTAAACATTTTTCAAGGTAAGTACATGCAGAAAATTATTCATTACATATATTGGCGTCGCCATTACTCTTTCTTCTTTTGTACATTTTGTTGTTGGGGTATTTACAATGCAATGCACTTGCTTGTACAGTTGAGCATTTGTAAAAGAAGGTTTTCTTGAACCCACTACCATCACTATTCCAAAGCTGTATAATTTTTTCAATGCATAAGTGCACAACTGCTCAAGATTTTGTGCAGATTTTTGACGTACTTGTATTTTGTTTCTGTACAGTGCACAAGTCCTCAACTGCAGTGGCAAGTGCACTGATTCGTAAATGATGCGCACTGTATATATGTACAAATTTATAAAAATATTTTTCTTAGAACATGGGATTCTTGAAGAGCACGTTAAACTCCTTAAAAGCACACATTTGGACGTAGTAATACCAAAACATTTGTTTGGTTCACGGTTAATATTTGAGCATAATTTGCTGAATTGGCAAGAAAACCAGGTAAAGTACCAAGGCAGCGTCGACGCCGCACAATGCGCTTTTTAGGGTGACATTTGGGTTTTTTTTTGGTAAACTGAAAACATAATCCATTTCCTATCATGAATACTTTTTCACGCGGAATCGGAAAAGGGAGTTTTCATTTTTAAGATAAAGCTCAGGACCATCAATTACACATTTCCAAAATGTTCTCGAGCTTTATCTTAAAAATGAAAACTCAATTTTCCGATTCCGCGTGAAAAATTATTCATGATAGGGCTCAAGTTTTAGTTTTCTTTGTGTTGTTATCTTTTTTATATGTATTTGCAGGGAATAGTTTTGAATTTGACAAATAGTCCGTAGACGTCCTCACCATCAACGACCGCTATCACATCTTCTAATGAGGTGATATACATTCAGATTTAGCAATATCATTTTTTATATATTCATTTATTATTTCAGGTATCATTGTTGGAATTATTTAGCTCATCTGCAGCAGGAAAACAAATATTACAATTCTACCGCGAACAAAAATCGCTTAATCCGAAGTATTGAAAGAAAGTGTCTTCTGTTATAACAGAACATTTATTTAATCAAAAAATAATTCCAAGTCCCAAAGTTTTTGAGAAATTTGCTGAGGACATCACAGAGTTATTTCCCACAGAAACAAAAGTAAGTAAAAAAAATTTTTATATGTGTTTTTATTGATATTTTCGTTACGCAATTTAAGGAAATTTACTACATTTATAAAAAAGGAAGAAAACCTGGTGGCTGCCTTTATCAGAAGTACCACAACGCCATTTTCCTACTACGTAGGGATGGTGTATTAGCCAGAAAAGAAAAACAAGATACAGTTCATATCGCCTCCAATAACGTGGTAGCTGCTGTTTCCGAATGTAGTAAGTTTATTTAGACAAAAAAAAACATAAAATTTAATATTTTCTTACAGATGACGTCAACTGGCTGAAGTATAATGTTGAACCATATGAACAAGTATTAAAAAAATGGTCGTCAACTTTTGACATTCGTCACAATTTGTTGCAGTCCGCCAATGATTTGAAACACATTTTGGAAGAATGGCCTTTATATACACAAAGCTTTGGTCATGTATTAGTAATATAATTAATTAATTTCATTATTTGAATTCATTTCCAAAGTAATTTGGTTAGATTGATTTCGACTTCAAACAAATTTTTCCTGGAAAAGAAAACCATCTATTCGATAAATGGAAGGACTTTTGCGGCATTATTTTACCATTCATGGGCAATCAAATTAAAGATTCCAATAGTTTAAAAATATTGGAAAAGTTGCAAAATGAAAAATATGGTTTTGGTATGTATTTACAAACAACTGATTTTTTTAAATAACAAAAATTTTCTTTTTCGTTTTAGATTCACAATCTGCAGCAATATCATTTTTACTGCACGCTTTGGTGATACCAACATCAAAAACAATTCATGTGGCTTCTCAAAGTAAGAGGAAATATTTTTCTAAGAGTACTATTTTGGACTCGCGAAATTCATTTTTTATTGTAGCAAGCACCACGTCTGAACTAAAGGCGAAAATTAAATTTACAACAGACGAATGCTACGCTACCAAAAAAACCATCCAACCAATAATTTGCGGTATTGGCAACGATTTTTTCGATGTTAATGAATATTTTGTGTACTTTTCAACTGTTTTTTATAAATTTAATAACATTGTCAAATGTATTGACATCTGTTTCAAAATTTTTCATGTACTGAATTTAAAATAACCAAATGAGTGCAAATTGGTTTGGCTGTTTTTTCAAAAATTTTTTTATGAACTTAGTCTAAAAGCAGATGAAAACTAAGTGCTATTATAAATGATTTAAAAAATTTGAGTAATTAAAACAATGTTACTATAACTTCTGTATAGTTTAAGGTAAAATTTAACGTATGAAAAAAAGGGACTCTATTTAAAACATCTATTATTCAAATTAAAATGCACAGAGACTTAAATAAGACATTTACGTGAATAATACGTTAAACATTCTTTACATAAAAAAATTTCATGCTTCTATGTATTGTAGTCTTTTCACAACAAATGTTTTAAATGGAGTCCATTTATTTCAAACGTGAAATTTCATCTTAATACTTTTGTATATCTTATGTATATTTGTTCGTTTTAAAATGAATATTTCTTGCTCTCAGTGTAATGAGTTCTTTAGAGATTGTGAAATTTACTTGTCTCATTTTAAACATATACATAGAGCTGTAATAAATAATGATTTCAAATGTGGATATGTTTCTTGTGATCAGTCATTCGGAAATTTCAAAGCTTTTTCAAAACACATGCAAAATGAAAGTCTGCATTTTACGAAAACAATAACTCAAAATGAAATAATAAATTTAAATAATGAAAATTTTGAACCTGATTTTGGTGAAAATTTCGAAATAAGTTCTTTTAGTACCCCGATTGCTTCTTCTTCTCACTCAAAAATATCTTCAAGGTGCTCAGAAGTAGTCCAAAAGAAACATTTGAATAACTGCTGCTTAAAAATTACTATGAAACAATATGCAAAGAAAAACTTTGCTAGAAAAGAAGGAAAGACATTACAGGAAGAGCTCTCCCAAATTGTGTTCAGTTCTCTTAAATTTGAATTGCAAAAAGTATTGAAAAACATAAACTCTGAAAACATTGGCGCTGCTAGAAGTAATTTGATGGAAATGATATCTTTTTGTGATGAACCATTTAAAGATATTAATACAGAATATAACTTTATTAAGACCATTAAAAATATGGGAGTTTTTGCTCACCCACAAGTCATAGAAATAGACAATTCAATTAGCATATTACATGTTAAGAATATTAATTCTTTAGACGAAACACTCGTCAAAGGGGTACTGCTACCTATAAAGTTTCAGTTAAAAAAATATTTTGAAATTCAGTATGTTTTTGAAAGTTTCATGGAAAACATGAAAAATCTTTATAGCAGCAATAACTTAAATAATTTTGTAAAAGGTCATATATGGCAAAATAAAATTAAAAGTTATGGAAGTAAAATTTGTATACCATATTTATTATACTTCGATGATTTCGAAATAAATAACCCCTTGGGGGGTCATAGTTCCTCAATTTTAGCAGTATATTATTCATTTCCGACAGCACCAATAGCTCTTAAACATAAACTTAAAAACATATTTGTTGCTGCATTGTATAAATCTAATGATATAAAAACCTTTGGAAATGATAAATGTTTTTATAAGCTTATTGATGTTCTCAATGACATTGAATAAAATGGATTAGAAGTTCAAACAACATCTGGATTAAAACAAATATACTTTGCTTTAGGTTTAATAATAGGAGACAACTTAGCACTTAACTGTGTTTTAGGGTTTTCACGTTCTTTTTCATCTAATTATTTTTGTAGGTTTTGTAAGTGTAACAAAATTGAATCAAAGTCATTATTTACTGAAAATTATTTTGATTTGCGCAACAGAACAAACTATGAAGAGGATGTTTCTTTAAATGAATTTAATCTTACAGGTGTAAGGGAAAATTCGATTTTCAACACTATTAAAACATTTCATGTTGTCGAAAATTTTTCTGCTGACATTCTTCATGATGTTTTTGAAGGCATTTTAAAATATGATCTATGTCATATTATTTTATATTATTTGCAAAAGAAAACATTTGATTTAGAACTTCTTAATATACGAAAACAAACTTTCAACTATGGGGAAACCGAAAATGGAAATATTTCACCTCCAATTCACTTACATCATTTAAAACACTTTAATTTAAAACTATCTGCTCGAGAAATGTTAACATTTGCACACTTTTTACCTTTAATTATTGGAGATTTAGTTCAAGAAGATGATATAGTGTGGCAATTTTTAATTAATTTAATAGAACTTCTTAATACTTTGCTTTTAAGCGAATATACATGTTTTGATTTGATTAACTTACAGGAACAAATATTGTACCACAACCGCGAATATTCAATTTTATTTCATGATACTTTAAAACCAAAACATCACTTTATGAATCACTATGTTCGTATAATTCAACAGTCCGGCCCTTTGAAAGACCTTTGGACTTTTTCATTTGAGTCCAAACACAGAGAGCTAAAGTTGTATTCAAAAAACATAACCTCAAGAAAAAATGCTCCCTTATCAATAGCCTTAAAGTGCTGCTTTGTTTTTTCTGAAACCATTATAAATTTTAAAACTGAATCATTTCGTTTAGGTAAAAGAACAGTTAAAGCGCAATTTTCACCATTATTTAACGAAATAAAATTACAGTTCAAAGAAGACGATTTGAGAGAAAGCTATTGTTATTTAAGTTTTACAAATAATGGAACAGTTTAAAAAAAAGATTTCATTATTTTTTTTTACAATCCCAATTTTGAAGCATACAAAATTAGTGAAATATTTTCAATATATGATCAATTATATCTTATTTGTAATAAGATATTAATTCACAAATATGTAACGCATTTTGCTTCATATTTAATATCTTTTGAAAAATCATTTGATTTTAAATGTGTATCTTTAAATGATATAAGCTATCCACCAATACTTTTTCATAAATTAAATAACAATATATATTTAAGACCTAAACCTTATTTTTAATTTTTTTATTAAACATTTCAGTTTTCGAATTACTTTTATGTATCAATATTTTTAATAAAATAAAATTTTTGACAATATAAAATGTTTTGTGTTTTATTTAATAAAATTTTGAAGGTATAAAAATTTACTTAAATATAAAAAAAATTGCCTTGCTTTAAGTATATTTGAATACTATAATTTAGTTCAAAATTACTAATTTTAAAGAAAATTTCTTTAAAATAATGAATAAAAGTTTTTTTAAATATAGTAAGATTTACTAACTTTAAGTAAAAATATATACTTTAATTAAGTTTGTCATTACTAATTTTACAGGAAATTTCTTTAAAATAAGGAAAAAAAACTTTTTTAAATATAGTAAAATTTCCTTGCTTTAAGTAAAATTATATACTTCAATTTAGGTAATAATTACTAATTTTAAAGAAAATTTGCTTAAAATTAAGGAAAATATATATACTTCAATCAAGGAAAATTTTTCTTCCGAGTAAGGAAAATTTAACTTGGCGCTATTTCAAGTTAAATTTTCCTTGATGCAAGTTCATTTTTCCTTATTTTAAGGAAACTTTTTTCTGAGTGCAGCTATGTTTTTACATTCAACAAATTATTTAAGAGTTTTTCTTGCATTCTATTTCGAAAATTTCGTTTAAATAAGAAAGATTCATATAACTAAGTATTCTCAACCTCTATAAAAAATTTCTCAACCTCAGCATTGCTAAATGGTAAGCTAAGCGAGAAAATCACAAATTTTGATAAATCTTCAGATTCCGAACTTTGATCAATAACTTTTTTCTGCTTTATTGTTTTGAATCCTTATTTTAAAATAGTTAAAAGAAATAGCTATTGTTAGCAATAATAGTGGTATTCACGATGTGGTGCATTTGTGATAAATTTTTGCAAAATTTACAATGCTTACAACTTATTGTGACCGAACATTCAGTAAAGTACATATTATATTTTTAAAATCAGCAGATTTTTGTATGTACTTCTGTTTGGAAATATTAATTTAAATCATTATTTAACTAAAGGAAATCATAGAAAAATTGAATAAATTATATTAATTTTTATTAAATAAACTCACAGCGTAGCCTTTAGCTTGCTCCATGCTGAGTAGAAATGCTTGTACAATCAGTTGATCCAATACACAAAGAAATTTACACAGAATACAATAGTGTTCCATCGTTGTATATTTTCCACAGGGTTGTATTTTGAAAACTGTGCATTTTGTTTTTGTTGTATTACAAAATTTACTACAAATATCAAATTTATCAAAAATACACAATACAAGGGAAAATACAACAGATCGTGAATATTCCTAATGTTTTCTGAAGTAAATTACTTACTGCTGTACCATAATCCATAAAAAAATCTAACCAAACAAACATATAAGCAAATTTACTTCACTTTTTAAGCTGCGTGAAGTTATTAAATGAATTGCAATAAAATTGACAACGAAGAAGTTAACCACGAAATGAATTCCTTATATTGCGTTTTACAAGGTGGTTCAGAGATGAAAAAATATAAAGTGTCTATAGCCAAAAAATAACCATTTAGTAACCAAATAGACATTTTTTATTGTAATTTTTGTGAATTTTGAAAAATATAATCATACGAAAAATATTCCACTTTTTATGCTGCATATTTTTATAAAAAAAATATGCTTCCCGAAGTTTAAATATGCCAAAGTGAAATATAATATTCCACTCTGGTCACACTGCTTGTGAGGGTCGATTTGAAGACAGATTTAGACAATGTTATGATGGGATCTTTGTCGCGTAATACCAGGGAGTTCTCTGATCACTTTACTGTGAAAACCATTTTTTTCTCAATTGTCAGATCGATCTTAGAATATAGCTGTGTTGTCTGGGATCCTCATACAAGAGGATACGAAGAGGAAACGTCCTTCACCTATCCATTTTCACGACGTTTAACCCACGTTTCGTTATACATAAAGATGCAGTAGTTCATTTAATACTGTTGGTAACTCAATTGCAATCACCCTAAATAGGGTAGCTTTTAAGTACTGTATCAAGTTCAATGGCGGCCATAGCCTAGTGGGTAGAGTGCGTGGTCCCTAAGCTAAAGAACCGCGGCAGCCCAGGTTCAATTCCAGCTCAGACAGAATGTTTTTTCAAATGAATTAAATAAGGATTAATTAATTTACTTTAAAAAGGTATTCCTTTTTATGAAAGGTGCTGGTGTAATATTATTTGGAAGCAATACATTTGGAAAATGTAGCTGTATCGTGCCTTAAATGATCAGAACTCATCGTTATGCTACAATGTTTAAAATCATGATCAGATTCTTTAAATAATCGGGTCATTAAACATTATTTAATGTTTTATGTTTAAAATCATGACTGGATGTTTAAAATCATGATCGGATGTTTAAAATCCTGACCGGATGTATAAAATCATGACCGCAAACTGACGTTTGTAGTGTCGACGGATCGTTATTCCAATGAAATGATTTTGGTGCATCTTGGACAACAATCGTGTAGTTTTCTGCAAAATTACACTGTACTAAAATATCACCTTCAGTTATGGTGTCCTTCAGATCTTTGAAGTAAAGTGCCTGCTGATCTTCTATGTACGCATAGGGTTTTAAAATGTCCAAAGCATCACACAAATTGTTCACGAAATCAGCTGATGACAGCACTTGAGTAATCAAATTAAAGCGATACATACCAGTCCACTCTTCAATTTGTAGTTGCGTGGTGTTATTTTGATCAAAAATGCTTTCTTAGTGAACACGAATCTTTTTCAAATCAGAACAAGATTTGCAGCATTCATTAGCAGGTGATTTAGAAGTCAATAAATGATATGACAGTGTGGGTTCCGGACCCATCATCAGGCAAAGACAATCCCTATAGGTCGCCAGATGCATGGAACTGTCAGATGTGAGAGTCACAATATTTCCACCGTCCCACATTAGCTTCACATTTTGATGGTGAATACACACGCACACCGTATGTGTTCCAGAGTCGCCAGCGAGAATACATTGTTTGGGCCTTAGGGATTAAAACTTCGCCAAACCCACACAAACGTTCGGATACTCACTTTTAAACGTCTGATAAAGTTCGTTGATAGAGCACATCAGAAACTGCTGTTGAAAGTGTCTTTTTTTCCGTCCATAAGTGTAAGTCGATCCATAATAAAATGTCAAAGCAAACTAAACAAAAACATCTATCAACTGTTAAATGGGTGGTCAAATAAAGCAATGATGCCAACTCAAAGTTGTATTACTCTATAAAAAACACCCTTGAGTTTGATGGATATGAAATAATTTTTACCGGGCATTATCCAACTTTTATCTTCTCTGAGACATAATTTTACAAATAATTTTTACCGGGCATTATCCGACTTTTATCTTCTCTGAGACACAAATTTTTTATGAGCTGTACGCTGACATCGACATAGTCAAGCGCATTAAAATCGAGCGGCTTCGCTGGCTTGGTCATGTTCAGCGCATGAAAGACGATGCTCCAGTGAAGAAAACATTCGATTCGGTACCTAGCGGCGGTCAACGCAGAAGAGGACGACCGCATCTTCGTTGGAAAGACCAAGTAGAGGACAACCTGACGAAGCTTGGAATTTCCAACTGGCGCCAGCAAGCGAAAGACAGAAATGGCTGGCGCAAATTCTCAAATTCTTAGATGACGCCAAGACCGACATAAGGTTGTAGCGCCAACTAAGTAAGTAAGTAAGAGACACAAATTTTGTAACAAGTTTATTGTTTCTTCTGCCAGTTTATTGTCACCACGGGGACTTGGAGATGTCATAATGATGAACTGATCTGCTAGTTGCTTAGTTTTTCTCGCCTGTGTTCTGGATACTCCAAATTCTTCTGCAAGTCTTCTTTTAGTCCTCAACTTTGGTGCAATGGTTAGTATCGTTGTCTTCATTGCAAAGTTACATTCGGTGTTTGACTGCAATCCAAATGAGCTGGTGTTGATTCATTATAAAGTGGTTTTCTGCACACACGAAAACTTTCGGCAAACATCTCTGTACATTCTTTAATGTACAATATTTGCAATCAACTAATTTTGTCTTATTTTTTGTGTGAGTGAATATGAGTGATTATCACTTATGTGTGAATATCATATTGCATAGTAGACGACAAATTTGATGCTTTACATTTTAAATTTTATTATTGGTAATTTGAGAATAATTTCCTGCGACTGACTGTCTGGGAAATTAAATTTATGCAACTGTTCGATATTCAGTCATTCACCTAACTTTTCAGGTTTCTTTTTAAATTTTTTTATTGTTGCTGTGAACCTTTTTTTTTAATTGTATGTTTTTTTGTTATGTTTTTTAGTATATAAGGCAACTTGAATTAGCAAATAAAATCAGTCAAAATTAATTCGTGCATAAGTCAATTCTTATACAAAGTATTAACTTGTTATGCACAGAAATATTCTGGTTCAAGAGCCAGCATATTTGTTATCAGAATAATCTAGTCCGAAGTGCTAGATTATTCAAACTCAAGTTAACATTGAGTGTTCGTTAGGATAAACTAGTTTCAAGTGCTAGGTTACCCAAAAGTCAAGGCAAACGAGCCTTGTCTTCGCAAACAATCTCCATTTATCAGCTAATTCCTTTGATAGTTTTCTCAATTTTGTTTGCGTTTTATGAATCTTCAAGTTATATGGGTTGAAAAGGGGCCCTCAAACGATACTACATGTTGGATGTACATGTAGTTTTATAAAGTAGCGGAACTTTTTTCGTTGCCCCTACATACATCGCACATGTCGGATGGACGTCAGATGGACTTCATTTTTTTTTTGCTGCCGAAGAGTTAACATCAAGTAAATATGTTAATATTAAATGTTTTGAACATTTATTTTTTTTTTTTTTTTTTTTTTGCTATAAATATTCCAAGCCATCACGATTTTTGGTAAAGATAAAAAAATTCGCGTCAAAATATAACATTTGTTACGTTCTGATGTAAAAAATGCCGAGAGATGTGCTCCTCTAAAAAAACTAAGTAGATTACTAAAAGGAAGATTTTATATAATCCAAAATGTTCGTAATTACTCTAGAGTCTAGACACACAACTGCATTCTAAGAGATAAATGGGGACGTTCAAACTTTATAGAGAATTTCAACACAAAACTAAGTTTTATTAATAGTCTGGTATAAAAAATAGATTTTTAGCCATAACTTTTGATTGGAAAGAGATATTGGGGTAATTTTTTCAATAAATAAAAACAATATTTTGGAAAAAATAAATTTCGCGAAAAAATCAAGGGGTGGTAGATCCTTGTTATTTTGATGACAAAAACAGTAAAATAATTTTTGCGCTTAACTGGTAGAATTTTTGCAAATAAATGCTATATCATATGAAAGGTAGCCAGATGTGCAATTTTTAATTGATTTCATTTTTACAACAACAACAATTTTTGAGTCATTTTTTAAGTAAAAAGTCAATATTTTGTACCTTTTTTGACATAATCATAAAACATATATACACTGACTTTACGGTACAGTTCAACCTATTTTTGTAAAATGATTTTATTGGACTTTTGAACAAAAAAAGTTTTGAATGAAATATATTAATGGACAGCGGAGATATTTGCATCGAAAGACCAAACTTTGATTTTCATGTCGTTTTTTTCTCATTCTTTGGCAACGATGTTTTATGAAAAAGTCGTTGTACTGAAAATTTCTCCAATTTTGAAGATATGTCAGTGTTTTTGATGTCAAAATAACAAAAAAATTTTAAAATTAAATACACAAAAATCTCCGATGGCAAAAAAATTTATAATAACAAAATTACCGTTAGTTGAAAAATTTCAGAGAGGGCGTGGCAAAAACTAAGTATGTAACATTTTAAACTGAGATGCATTTAATATGTATACTTAGTTTGAGCAAAATCCGTTGAGCCGTTTAGATTTGTATAAAGGCCAAACAAACAAACAAACAAACAAACAGAAAATGAGTTTTATTACTATAGATGCATAATTTCGTTTTAGAAATTATTAAATGGAAACAAACAAATAAAATTCACGATCTCATATATAAGACTCAAACATATGATATGTATAACAATTAACTTTATGTGAAACAATTTGTATGTTATTTATTTGATATAGTTTTGAAACAAAGACAATAAATGCAAAATTTTTAACTATGGACGTGTTTATTTATTTCTGCTTATTTAAATGCAAAAATTTCTGGTATTTTTAAATTTTCCAAAATTTCTTATACATATGGGATTTTTCGTGGTATTTTTTAATGCGTTTTGAATTTTTTGTGGGATTTTTAAATGCATATGGGATTTCTGCTGGTATTTTTAAAGCGCGTGGTATTTTTGTGGTAATTTTTAATGAGCGTGGGATTTTTTTTTTGTATTTTTTTATTACTGTGGGAATATTTTTTGTTTACCTTTACCATGGGAAAGTTGGTGGTAATTAAATTATGTTACTTTGGGAAAAAGGTAATTTTCGTGGGAATTGTTCTGAATTTTGGCTGGCAACCTTGATGCACCGTATAGTATGAGGGAGGAAGGTGTTATTTCCCCTCATACGGATAGTCTATGTTTACCCACCCTGCCTGTTAATAAACGGAGAAGTGTACTTCATTAACCCTGAAATGCACCTTTCATTGGTCCAAAAAATTTTAGATTGATTTATTTAGATTGATAAAAATTTAAATACAAATATATATATATACAATTTGATTTTGTTTGACTCAGTTTTGCAACTGTCGATTGAGAAATAATATTTTTATGTTCGAATTATTTTTCTCTAATATTGTACGCTGAGAAAAAAAAAATTAATTTAAAGTTTGCCTCATCTTCATCTTAGCATGAGTTTATTCTATATATATAAAATGGAATGTGTGTTTGTTTATTTGTTTGTTTGTTTGTACCTTATAGGAGACCAAACCTCTGGACCGATCTTCCTGAAATTTTCACAGCATTTAACTGGGACTCTGGCATGATTAATAGGGTACTTTTTTGACCACGCCCACTTTTACGCCCACTTTTTTAAAATTATGTAATTGCTCCCATATAGTTGTTAACAGATTTACTTCAAATTGTATACACATTATACTCCAGGCGAGGTAGAAATAAACATTTCTTACGCCACGCCCACTTTCACGCCCCTTTTCACGCCAAATTTAAGTTTTAAGCTTTTTGTTCTCTGTACAAATTTGTTCCTTCTAACGGATTATTTTTTATTTGGTAGTATATTGCTCTTAATACTGTTAACGTCGCCATATTACTATGAACCACGCCCACTTCACCACCCCCTTTTTTAATTCAGATACTAACTTATACCACTAACAATGTTTGCTATACAAAATACTTTTTTTTGTAATATGTATTTACCTAAAGTTTTATATACTTTTTATCTACAGGTAAGGTAGCCATAGATTTTTTTATTACCAAATCCCCCTTATTGCCCCATTTTACTTTAATTATAATTAATCTGCCTTCAATCTATATATATAAAAATGTCTGTCTGTCTGTCTGTTTGTTTGTTTGTGCTTTATAGGAGGCCAAACCCTTGGACCGATCTTCCTGAAACTTTCACAGCTTGTTACTATGACATATGTTACTGAAAGAATAATAGGCTATATGAAGTTTTTATTGGACAAAGGGGCGTGGCACCGCAAATATAACCCACAAATTTAAATCGCCATATTTTGGGCATTTTTTGACCTACGTCGATGATATTTGGTACATATGATATTGGCATAATTAGGAATACGTACCAGGAAAAAAGTGGGTGGGACCAAGCCCATTTTTAGGAAAACTAAAAATCGTAATATAGTCTTAACTACCGGACCGATCGTCATTAAATTTTCACAATTGGATATTCTTACGAAATAAAAAATTCTTGACTATGTAAAGTTGTGAGTGGACAAAGGGGCATGGCCTCGCCCATATAACCCAAAATTTAAAATCCTCATAACTTGGGCATTTTTTGACCAACGGCGGCAGTATTTGCTATATATGGTATTGGCATGAATAGAAATACGTACCAAAAGAAAAGTGGACGGATCACGCCCCTTTGTTTGCGATATATTAGAGGCTGGACCTGTTAACCGATCTTAAATTTTCACTGCGTGCAGCTTTGACTCAGGAATACTTATTACATGATAATATTTTTCGACCATGCATACTTGTGCACCTCCTTTTTTACTACGTTTATTAACGGCTTCACCTCAAATTTAAAATACATATTAATTAAAATAGTGGGGTAGCCCCATTCTCTTTCTCCCACAATTGTCTCCAAAACAGCTGATTTTGTAATATGTGTTAGTTAAAATAGAGAGTGGGGCAACCCCATTTTCATTCTCCCACAACTGACTGCGAAAGAGCTGATTGTGTAATTGCTGCTTTTTGATTAGTCTATTAAAATCTCAATCCTTGGATCCCGGGATTAAAAATTTAAAGAAGTAAATAATTTAAAACGCTTTTAATACAATTTTTTGTTATTTATTACTTGAAAATAAAAAATTTAAATTTATTCATTTAAAAAGTAACAAAAACAAAACAAAACATATTAAGGATATTCACAATTGCGTGGTTTTCAATGTAGTTAAAAAACCCCGTGGTGTTGTACCACACTCCTAAATCTATATACGTGTAATCATAATCAGTAATCGTAATTTGTAATCATGGCCATCCCTGGTAATTGGGAGTCTGATCCCGAAAGCTTTTCTCGATCCCGGCATTATTGGGATTGAAAATCTTAATCTCGGTATTCCGGGATTAGTTCGGGATTGAAAACTTTAAGAAGTAAATAATTCAAAACGTTTTTAATACAATTTTTTACTATTTATTGCTTTAAACTTAAAAATACAACTTAATTTATTTATAAAGCATCAAATACAAAACAAAACACATTTAGGGTATTCACAATTGCGTTAGCTTTACCACACTTTACCAAGCGGTTTTTATATTGTTTCTTTTATTACATGAAATCTCTAAAAACCAAAAGTGTGGTAATTTTAAGTAGCCCAATGATATGTTTAACGAACGTGATTTTTAAAGTCCCATAACCAACTGATCGGTTGCCAGTTTTCTAATTGCAAAAATTAAAGAAGCTCAAAATGCAAGTTAAACTTTTTATGCCATATATTTATAAAATATATCAAATTGGATAGTTAGTTTATTTTCATAGTAACGAAAAACTATAGTGTGAGGTTTCAAACCACAAATTCTATTTTAAAGGGTGCTCATAATTGTGGTTTTGAACTATGCAAAGAAAAACACAATACCACAAAATTGTGAATGCCCGCATTCTTAATAAACATAAATAAAATTAAATAATATTAATGACTTGCAAATTGTATTAATTTAAAGAACAATTAATATAAAAAAAATAACATAAAAAAAAATTTAAGGTATTATTATATAAATGTTAAACATTTGTTTTGCACACCGTCCTCATGTTTTTTTTTTTTTGTGTTTAAGGCAAATTAAGGTTGGAAAAGACTTTTCAAATTAAATTTTTTGTTTTAATTATTTTTAAAGTAATTCATTAAGCAGATCAACTCGTTTTATTTTTTATTAGAGAGTTTTGTTCGAATATCATTAAAAATATAACCCGCTGATGAGAAGCAACGTTCTGATTCTATACTAGTTGGAGAAATAGTTGTACAATAGTCGTAAGCAATTTGTAAATTTCGATCACGATTGCCTTCACCATAAAACAAAATTATTTCCTAACAATCTTTTTCAGCCTCAATAAAAGTTTTTTCTAATTCTATATTCATATCAAATTAGAATGAAATTTTTGCCTTTACATGAATATTTGTAATAGAATTTTTTTTATTTAAAAATCCCGGGATCCAGGAAAGACAATCCCGGGATTTAAAAGGGCTTAGATCGTCCGGGATCCCGGAATTGCCCGCGATCGGACTTCCCTAATAAAGGGTCCGCCATCTAACTTTTTTTTTCAACTAGTGCTTATTTCATGAATAGTAACACTTAGCTCATGTCTGATTTGACAGACAATTAGTTTTATTCTTCCGCTGAACGAATATGGTTGTGTATACGTTTGAACAACGCTGAGAAGTGGGCCTGCGATCGACTTACAGAAGATGCTGATTTTGCCAAAAAATCATCTTTTCAGATGAAGCTCATTTTTATCTTGGCGGGTATGTAAACAAGCAAAATTGTCGCATATGGAGCACAGAAAACCCGCACGCATACATTGCAAAGCCGCTGCATCCAAAACGAGTCACTGTTTGGTGCGGATTTTCGTCCAGAGGCATAATTGGGCCATTTTTCTTCGAAAATGAGCAAGGAGTGGCCGTTACGGTCAATGGCGATCGTTATCGGGCTATGTTGTTCACAAAAATTGAAGAGGAGGATATTGGCAACATTTGGTTTCAACAGGACGGCGCTACATGCTACACAGCCGAAGCTACACTCGATGTTTTATATACTAAACAATTAGGCTACCTTGCATTTATACAGTATTTCTTATTGAAATTCTTAAATAAACATCCATTTTTCAGACCAAAATGTTCACGTTCTAAAAACTTGTTACGATAAAAGACAGAAAAATGTATCTGTTATTTGGTTGTCTTTCATAATAGATTTCATAGCAGATTTTGTCATGCAGAATACCAACTAAAAGATTTTGTAAAATATTTTTTGACAGTGCTAAAAAAACTGCTATAATTTATAACAGATTTCATAAAATATTGTCGTGTAGAATACGAATTTTGGTCTCGTAACAGATTTTTTTGGCAGCTCAAAAATTTGTATGGGAAATCATAACAGAATAACAGAATTTGTTCATAAAAGATTCCGCAGAAGAGGCCCAATTATTTCCCAAATTTTTGAGCTGTCATACAATCTGCAACGAGATCAAAATTTGTATTCTGCACGGCAATCTTTTATGAAAACAGTAATAAATCATAGCAGATTTTTCGAACTGTCAAAAAATATTTTATTTGGTATTCTGCATAAGAAAATCTTCTACGAAATCTGTTATGAACGATAACACAATAACAAATACATTTTTCTCTCTTTTATCGTAACAAATTTTTTGAAAGTGAACATTTTGATCTGAAAAATGGATGTTTATTTACGAATTTCATTAAGAATTGCTCATAAAAGGAGGCAAATATAAGATTTACTATAAAAAAAAATTTCAATTCTTGTAATGCAATTAATTATTTAAATCATTCAGCCTAGCTGTGCTCCGAAAATATATATAAAAAAAAAGTTTAGCAGTGAGAGGACTGCCGACCGAAGCGTAAACCTATTTATAAAATATAAATGGAAGACGATGTCCTGCCACGGACCGGCTTACTGCTATATAAGAATTTTCATGCTAATAGGGGGTTTCGGACTATCCTACATGTAGGATGGATTTGACAGGTCGGACGGACATGTAGGATGTGCGAAAGCTCATACTGCAGCCCGTCCTACATGTAGGATGAAATCAAAAAGTTTTAAAAGTTCCGCTCTGATCTTGTTCTTCTCTGTGCGTCCTTGTTTGTAGATTTCCTTGGTAATTGTTGTTGGCGCAGTTAACCGAAAATTTTTTGTAGGTGTTGTGAATTCTAATCGTGTAGCTACAGTTGGCATATGATATTAGAATTATTTTTGTTAAGAGCTTATAACAATTTATTAAATTTTTTATATATTACTGAAACTATTTCTTTTAAGGAAAAGTGTTACCATATCAAAAATACATATAATTAAAGTAATTTATTTAAATTATTTCATTATTGATTAATATAAAAAATTAAAGCTTATTTATATCAATTTATATCATAACACTAACACAATATACATGTTCACCATATCTATATTGCGTTGTGTATTAAAAATAGAATATTCTAAAATTAAGAAATATCTATAGCTTATAAATTATATATAATCCATATAAGAAATTAAGCTAAACAGTTTTAAAAAATAGAATGCTTAGGATAAGCAGACCTTAGTTATTCAATTACTACTGAAAATATTAATTATTTTGCAGGTTTAATACGTAATTGTTATTATATAAATATTCATAAATATTCTTTAAATTTCCTCAATGAGCTAAATTGTTCATATATATGAACTTTATATATTTAAATATATAAATATATACATATATATATATATATATATATGTATTTCCGATACGGTAACACTGTTACTAAAACCAAATAGATTTACCAATATTATATATACTCTTTAATTCAAATGTATAAACTGTTTTTATTTTTTCGATTTTTTCATCGAATTAGTTCGATGTCATATGCTGACTGTAGCTACAAATAAACATCCACAAAAAATTAAAGCTTACTGTGCAACAATAACTACTTAGCAAATTTACAACAACAATGCAAAGAGAATTACAAGATCCAGCGGTTGCGTAGCGTTAGAGTTGATGAACCGAATTGGCGGCGTAAAAAATACAGCACTTTGCATGCTATATTTTCTGTTTGCCTGCTGTTTCAATAATTTTTTTTTAATTTTTTAAAAGTTTTTTAAGTTTACAATATTACAAGTTTACGAAATATGTTGCAAGTACAAGCTCTCGAATTAAATATGTCGCAAATTGATAAAATGCAAATAAAATAAAATATTTGCGCTAAAACACGACCGAAATGTCAAAATTTGTAATTGTCAAAATTTCATCGTCCATTTGACACAGTAAAAGAGACAAATTTATTTCAACACACACAAATTTTATTCAACTTGATATTTTCTATCCTACCACGACTGATTGACACACAGCCATAGTTGACAACTCTGAATATAAAATGCCGCAGTGGTGAAAATAAAAAGCCACTGACAAATACAACAAGTGTGAAAATTGTCAAACTTTGTGTGACGATATGTAATAAGATAAGAGCATGCATGTAATTATTTGAATGTTCAACATATGCCTTTATCACAACTTAAAGATTAAAATGTTAAAACACTCAATCCATACATTATTTTTCTTGTTTGCAAACGAAGTTCCAGCAGAAAAAAGAAGAAAAAGAAGAAGATCCATTTTTAAATCTCACCATGAATAGCAGCTGTTTGAGTAAAAGCAAATTTTTCAAAAATTTTGACAAATACAACAATTGAAGAAATTGACAAACTTTAAAGGCATATATATATATATATATATATATAAATATAAACCGAATTAATAATAAGTTTTGGTTGCAAACATATTATTGCAACCTAACTTAAGTATTTATATTCTAACAAACAGATTATATGCATTAATTTCAGGAGATGCCAACAGTAGCGTAACTTTATTTAGAGCGCCCGCCCGCAGGTTTCTATAAGCGCCCTGCTATATACTTTTATGCTATTTGTTTTTTCAGTGTACATTTTTTGACACTTCACGCGTGATTCGTAACATGTGTAAAAGCCGAAAATGCTCAACAAGGCTTGCCATTTTACCATGAATAAACTAACAAATGAACAGCGCTTGCAAATCATTGAATTTTATTATCAAAATTCGGGTTCTGTGAGAAATGTGTTTTGCAAATTACGTCCATTTTATGGTCGTCAAAATCGACCCACCGATTAGGTTATTCAAGCTATTGTGACCAAATTTTGCACAAGTTTAACTTTATTGGACATTAATCCACCAACCCACCAACCCACCAATTCGGTTAGTGTCAATGAAGATCGCGATATGTCAATTCGTCGCCGTTGTCAACAATTGATCTTGTGTTATTCGACCATTTGGAAGATTTCACGTAAAGACCTCAGTATGAAACCATACAAAATACAGCTGATCCAAGAACTGAAGCCGAGTGACCAACCACAACGTCGTTTGTTTGGTGAATGGGCCTTAGAAAAGTTGGATGAAGATAAACTTTTTATTGAAAAATTTTCTTCAGCGACGAAGCTCATTTTTGGCTCAATGGGTACGTCAACAAACAGAATTGCCGAATTTTGTCTGAAGAGCAGCCATGAGCAGTTAAAGAGTTACCAATGCTCCCTGAAAAATGCTCTGTTTGGTGAGATTTGTAGGTCGGTGGCATCATTGGACCGTACTTTTTAAAAATAATGAAAATCGCAATGGGACAAGGTACCGTGCGATGATTACCGATTTTTTTTTGCCCAAAATGGAAGAATATGACTTGACTTAAATAAAGTTACAACAAGATGGTGACGCATGCCTCACGGCACGCGATACCACGGACCTTTCGAGAGGCGAGTTTCGTGAGCAATTAATCTCACGGCTTTAAGCAGTCCATTGACCCCCAAGATCATTTAATTTCACCCCACTAGACTTTTTGTGGGGCTACGTAGAGTCTCTCGAGTACAGGGAGAAGCCAGCCACAATTGCAGACCTGGAAGATAACGTTAAAGCTGTCATTGGTGAGATACCGGCCGAAATGCTGAAAAAAAGTATGCCAAAATTGGAGCTTACGGATGGAACACCTCAGGCGTAGTCGCGGGAAGCATTTACATGAAATATCATTTAAAAAGTAATTGGCAGGCATTAATGTATCGCTCCAAATAGATATTTTATTCACTTTTGTTAGTTTTTTTTTAACTTTTCAAAAACCAAACGCTTAAAAAAATCACCCTTTATAACATCAGTAGCTGACTTGCTGAAAATATGAAAGTAAATATTCACGGTTAGAAATCATTGAATAAATGTTAGTACTAGCAAAGTATTACAGAGATTTTTAATGCAAAAAGTTTTAAAATTAATACTTCACAATTGATTACAAAATTTTTAAATTTATTTTGTTATACATTTTAATACAGTTCAAATATTACAACGATATTTTATACTCTTGGTGATAATACTATGCTATACTATTCTATACTATGGTGATAATATTCAAAGCGATACTATGGTGAATATTGTATTTAATTTTTAAGACATGCTGTATTATATTTTAATAAAGTTTTGTATTAAATTTCAATGCCTTGGTATTAATTTGATACTATGGCTAGTATCATAATTAATTTTTAATACAGAATCAGTATTAAAAACTAACACGAATTAAGCATTCAATTTTAATACATATTTTTATTAAAAATCAATTTTAATATTTGGCCAGTATTTAATTTTAATACAATTTTGATGTGGTCATATATGTATTAAAAGTATTAATATTTATTCCAAGATTTCTTACCATATTAGTGACGTGTACATCGACTCCGACCATAATTGAATTTTATTCAATGAACAAAAATTATTTTAGTTTATCATGATTTTTTTGTTGGAAACAAATGTCGTACTAAACTTAATTTATCATTTTCATCAAGGGACTTGAGGGCGCCCCTGGCATAGTTGCGCCCGCCCGCAACGCGGGCTCTGCGGGCCCGCTTTTTATGCCACTGGTTGCCAAGTGATTTCTTTGTGAGGTTGCGGCCGAATGACGAATTCCTTGGAAAAATGCGATGATGCAAACGAATGATTTACCCTCTACCAAAATCGTTCAACGCGCCTAAAGAAGTTTTCACTTCAAAAAAACACGAAAAATCCCATTTGTATTAAAAAAAACCACGAAAAATTACCACAGTAATAATACAGACATAACAAATTGTCAAAAATGAAATAAAAAAAATAAAAAGAACTAGTACATTTCGTCGCCTGTGTGTTAATTAGTCTTTTAGTAATAATATTCAATAAAAAATATTTGTTTAATCCACCTTAAAACCTGTATAAAGTTTACAAAAAGAGTTCCAAATTAGTTTTTAGTCTTTAAAAAGCAAAACACAATCACGAAATTCTAATCATTTTAACAATTATTGCTCAGCACGCACCGCATCAAAAGTAAAATTCTATTCGACTGAAAATTCGATGAACAACGAACATTTCGACAGGGTTTGACGTTCGATACTCGTTTTTCGATAACCAGCGCAGATTACGTCGAAAGCAACTCGTAATAAGGGCCAATTACAAATCAATTTTAAGATATAAAAATTTTGTATATTGATAAAAAAGAAAATAATTCACTGAAACATACTTTCCCAATGCATGGAAATTATGTCAAAAGTGAAAGAACTTCCCACCAAACCAAAGTAACCGAAATCTTAACGAATTCGTTGCGAAAATCATATAGATGGGTTGAGACGATTTTGACAATGAACAAAATATAAAAAATATACACTTTTATGCATATATATTTATACATATTTTAACTGAAAAATAAAAATAAATCCTTCAAAACAAAAAAAAAATCCCAAAAAACAAAAAAAATCCCACGTTAATTAAAAAAACCACACTCAATTAAAAAATCCCATGGGAATTCCCATTTCCCACGGCAATTAAAAATAACCTTAAATGGGATTTTTTCCACAAAGGTGGTAACCGTGGTATTCGCCCAGTTTTAGTTTATGCATATCCAATTTGGTTCTCTTTTTCTCCTACAGTTGCTAATAAAATTGAAATCTTTGAGCGTAAGCTACTTAGATGGTGCATTGATAGACACTATGAATCTTATGCAAAAAGTTATTCGAATAATTTTGTGTACAACGAAGCAAATATATATCCTTTTTGTTATTATGCTTTTACGTTACTTGATAGATTTATCAAAAAATTGGCTCTTCATGATAATTATTTGATTAGAGATATTTATGAACTTCAAAAATTATATAATTGGTCTTATACAAGGTGGCGCAAAAGTAACCTTGCGATGTTTTTTGGCTGTAATTTAAAAAAAAATGAAAAACTTTGATTCTTCTTGTGGATTATTTTTATTTGGTCTTTTGATTTTTTTTACATCAAGTCGAGAATATGATGTTCTGTAAATGGCCGCCGCCACAGTTGATTGTCATTTGAGCCCTTTTTATGGCATTTTTCATCACTTCGGCCAAAACTTCCGGCGATAGGTCCTCACATTCTTGACGGATATTGTCTTTAAGAGCTGCAAGAGTCTGAGGCTTGTTGACATAAACCCGCGACTTCAAAAAGCCCCACAAAAAGAAGTTTGGAGCGGTCAAATCAGGCGATCTTGCTGGCCAGTGCAAATCGCCAAAACGGGAGATTAGGCACCCGGGAAATGCATCCTTCAGCATATCGGTTGTGGCACGTGCAGTGTGTGCCGTTGCACCGTCCTGTTGGAACCACATGTTTTCGAATCCCAATTCATCAAGTTGCGGCAAAAATAACTCGTTGATCATTGCTCTGTAGCGCTCATCATTCACAGTAACCGTTTGGCCCGCGACGTCTTCGAAGAAAAATGTCCGATGACTCCTCCAGCGAAAACAGCACACCATACAGTGACTTTGAGCGGGTGTAATGGCTCTTCGTGGGTTACAGTGCCCCAGAAGCGTAAATTTTGCTTATTTACGTACCCGCTAAGATGGAAATGGGCCTCATCACTCATGGTTATTTTTGATGAAAAATCATCTTCCTCTTGGTGGTGATTAAGGATGGCTTGAGCGTATGTTAGACGCGATTGGCGGTCAGCAGCTAACAGCTGATGCACCGTCTGGACTTTGTACGGAAACATCATCAAATCTTGTACCAAAATTCGCTGTAAAGACCGTCGACCGATACCCATTTGCGTGGCACGTCGTCTGGTCGATGTCGACGGCGCTTCCATGACATCCTCGGCTACAGCAGCAATATTCTCTGCAGAACGGCTACTCCGGGGTCTGCCACGCCTGACAGCATCTCGTGTTGTGCCAGTCTCTTCGAGGCGAGCGGCTAAACTTCGCAGTGTTTCACCAGTAGGCGTTGGACGGCCAGGAAATCTGCGACGAAATTCACGTTGTGCCAAAGTCACCGACCGATTATTGGTCAAATAAATAGTCACCAATATTCCGCGTTCTGGAGCAGTGTAGCGTAACATTGTTTATTAACGTGTATTTCGCATGTGTTTACTACACAAATGTCAAAACAGAACTGACATTAGGGGCCAATCGCAAAATTTATAGCATTTTCTGATAGGAGGATTACTTTTGCGCCACCTTGTATTAATTATCTCTCTCCCATAAGTTTTATAAATGAAAATTATTCTTTGGAGTTACATTTTGCTGCACCACTTTTACCAAATTTTTATGTCAATTCGGTACAAAATACTCCTAGAGGATAGTACCGTAATTTGTTTTATTATTTATATTAAGTTAATATTTGTGTAAAGTGTTAAAATGTTTGTTTAGTTTTAAGGTTTAATAAAAAAATAAAAAAATTTAAAAAAATAAATACATTGTAATTTTAAGTGCCGGGAGCAAGCTCTAAATACTTTAAAGAAAAATATAACTAATTCCACTCTATTTTTTTCTATAAATTTATATTCGAATAATACGTTAATAGTTCTAAGTTATCTTAATTATAAATTTGTATGTTATGCTATGTAATCCTGACCGAAAAGTCTCAATAAACTTACTTACTTACTTACTTCGGCTAGCATTTTAACTTCTTGATGTTTATGTGCAATAATTTAATTTTATTCACAGCAATCAGCTGTTTCATAACAAAAGTTAGCGGAATCGTAATAGATTTTTGTTTTCGAAGATTGATAACAGGTTGCCATAAAATATCGTAAGGCAGAATACCAATTTTAACGGATCTTTTATGGTCGGCATCTTTTATGATTCATAACAAAAAATTAATTACAGTTCTGGCAGAATAGGCCCAAATATTGTGATGTGAGTAATTTGATAACTATGAGCACGACATTCTAGGATGTTGTTATTGTTGGTGTTGAATCAGTTGTTTTTATGAAAGAAGTAAGAAGAAGATAACTAGTTAGACATTTGTTTTTGTTTTGGAATCAACAAAAATAAAGCTTGAATCTGAGTATGAGTGAAAAAGAAAAGTTATTGTCAGGCTTGTGTCCGGATTTGCATAATTATCAGTTTACACGCTGCAATAACATGCCCTTAGGCATGGACAAACTAATCAGGCCTGCGTAACTTGTGTTTGCATTTAAAACAAAAACAACAAATTAATCAGACTGATAAAAACCCAATAATTACGCTATTACGCATTAATCAGTCCAATTTACAATAAACTGTGAATCGGCAAAGTCGTTTCGTATTAGCTTTTAAAAAAACAGATAAGATAAATAAACACATTTTCACATCTGTTTGTTTAGGTATAGGCATAGAAAGCCATAAACCACGTATCAGATTCTTTATCTCGTTTGTCACATCTCGAATTCTACATCTCCATTTTCACATCTGAATTTGTATGACATGCGGCTCTTAACAGTCTTATTTTTTTTTTTTTTAATTTCTAAATTAACTTCTTCTGTTTTTTTTGCAGTGTGTTAATGAGAGTTTACCAATTGAATAATTTGCATTAAAATTTTTATAAACATTTGTTTTCGAAGCGTTTCTATAAAAAGAAGTTTATTTGCCGCAGCCAGCCAGTTGTTGCTGAAATAGTCTTGGCGTAAACAAGTCTTGAGTGATACGTGAATCTTTTCGGGCTCAAAGTTAAGCGGATAAAAAAAAAAAGTTATGTGCGGAATTTTTGCAATATTTTCAAAGGATGGCAAGCCGATTAGACCTAAAACGTACTATGGTCATGTACACAACTTGCGCGAAATAGCCTACCGTCAGAGTGGCAAACAGCGACATCGAGGTCCTGATGATACGGGCGTCAAATTGGTGCGCGAGCACGGTGTTGTCCTGGTGCACGAACGGCTCGCTGTGATTGGCGTTGAAACTGGACACCAGCCTCTATTGTCTCAGGATGGCAACATCATACTTATTGCCAATGGAGAGATCTACAATTATCTGGAACTAGCATCGAAAATTGCTAAAAAGCGCAACGGTTACAAGCCAAAAAGTGACTGTAACGTTATCATCGAGCTTTATGAGGAGTATGGCGAAAAGCTGCTGCATTACATTACCGGAATGTTTGCTTTTGTGCTGTACGATAAAAGCACGCGCCAGATACTCATAGCACGTGATCCTTACGGCATCATTCCGCTGTACGTGGGCGAAGATGTGGATGGCAACATTTGGGTGTCTTCAGAGATGAAGTGTATGGTTGACTTTTGTACAGAGCTCAAGGTATTTCCACCTGCACACCTTGCTGTGGGCTTGTCCAGTAGCTTGCAGCAACGACCCTACTTCAAGCAGGACTGGATGATCGCTGTCCCCAGCAAACCAGTAAATCTTAATGCGCTGCGTCAGAGCCTGGAATCGGCTGTACGTTCTCATCTCAAATGCGATGTGCCTTTTGGTGCCTTGCTATCCGGTGGTGTAGACTCGAGTCTGATTGCTTCGATTGCTACGAAAATAATGCGCGAACGTGATCCTCAATTCCAGCTGCGCACCTTTTCTGTAGGCATGCCGGGTTCACCCGATTTTATACATGCCAAAATGGTGGCTGACTACATTGGCAGTAGGCATACCGAAGTTGCTTTTACGGTAGATGACTGCTTGGATGGTGTACGTGATTTAATCTATCATCTAGAGTCCTACGATGTGGCTACAGTGCGTTGCAGTCTGCCCATGTTTTTTCTCTCCCGTTATGTCAAGTCGACGGGCATTAAAATGATACTATCTGGTGAAGGTGCAGATGAAATCTTTGGCGGCTATTTGTATTTCTTCAAAGCACCTAACTATGACGACTTTCACACTGAGCTCAAAACGCGCTTGGAAGAGCTACATGTTTCGGATATACTGCGCGCCAACAAGGTCACCATGTCCAAGGGTCTTGAGTTGCGTGTGCCATTTTTGGATACAGCCTTCGTAAATCACGTGATGTCCATACGTCCGTGTGACAAAATACCAGGACCACTTAATTGCTTTGAAGACTCGCAGGGTCCTCGTATGGAAAAGTTTGTGCTGCGTAAAGCTTTCAGCAGCGGCGACTATCTTCCACATGCTGTGCTCTGGCGCCAAAAAGAACAGTTCTCCGATGGCGTCGGTTATGATCTTATCGACACTTTGCCATACTTTGCCGCTCAGCGTGTGAGCGATGCGGACTTTGCTACTGCCGATCAACGCTTTCCCATCAATACTCCGCTAACAAAGGAAGCTTTTTACTATCGCGTTATTTTCGAGGAACAATTCCCAGGTGAGCCAGCTATACGCACGGTAACAAAGTGGGCACCCAGACTCGATTGGGGTTGTCCCGAGGATCCGTCAGGGCGCTCACAGGAAGCCCATCAAATACATGCAGCGTCGGTGTAAATTTTATATAACTTTAATTATTACTTAAAATAAGGTTATCGTCCTTGCGCATGCAATACAGCGTATCGGCCACTTGCAATACCGCGTATATTGCAAAAAGGCGAAAACTCATTTCATTTTAATTTTGATCATTCATGATTGATTCATTCATTTTGATTTTTCATTAAATGCTTATTTGAGAACAATGCAAATATTCAATCTCAATAAATGTTTTGTTTTGTTGAAAATTCATTCAATAGTTTGAAAGAAAATCAGTTTTTCTGCACTCCTGCAAAATTTTACTATAACAATATGTGTGTATGGGCAAGTGGCGGATACGTGGTATTGCACGCGCAACGATGTTATAATTAATTGTAAGCTGTTTGGTAAGAAAAAGCTGTTTTTTAAAAAGCATTTAATTAAAGAATTTATCACAACTGGGCACTGTTTTGCAGCTTAATTAAGTTTTTTTTTTTTCTTAATTGCTGCTCAACGAACTGAGGCAGCTCCTTGAAAACATTATCAGCTAAAAAGCACAGGCTGGCTTGCTATTACGTTAACTTTGACCACTAATGACATAGCTCTTAAAAACACCTTATGTTTGTTTTGTTTTTTATCACACGTCCTCTCAACTCTATGTAACCGTTGCGTTGTATTCGTATTTCAGAAAATTATATCATTTATAAGTTTTAATAAATATTTTGCCAAGGGAGATGGTAGAGTATCCGATTCTTTTCTCGTATTTCTATTACACCTTTAATAACTTTTTAAAATATAATTTTTTACAATTTTATTTGTTATTGCTTATTTTTAATTTTAAATATCAAAATATTTGTAATATCATGTGTCTATGAAAGTTTTGAAATAAGCAAACTTTTAACCATTTTTAATTGTATTTTTGCAATTAATATCTCAAAATAAAACCTAAGCAAATAATGAGAAATTTTGTACGGATTTTGAAAATTCAGAAAATGTTCTTAAAGGAATTCAAGAGGCATTAAGAGCGTCGAAATTGGGAAAAAAATAAAAATTGCATATATTATTTAATATTAAAGTTTTATGTTAAGGTAAAAGTCTGAAAGTTGGAAAAAATTCTAAGTTTAGTAACTTTGCGGAAAAAATCTTTAAAAATGATATAGTTGGCTGCGTCCTCGACACACACATATGTGAGTAATTTGACGTAACAACATATCTTGTTGTAATGCTTAAATAAATCCTAGCCGTCCGAATACTCGTCCTAGTTCTTGTCTAAATCCTTTTTCTCATTCTTGTCCTAATACTTAACCTAATCTCTATCCTATTCCTTATACAAATCCCTGTCTAAGTCTAGTAGTACAAATAGAGTAGAAAATAGTAGTAGTAATAGTAGTAGAAATAGTAGTAAAATAGTAAGAGTAGTAAAATAGTAGTAGAAATAGTAGTAGAAAAAGTAGTTTCCATTATAAAAATAGTATGTAGTCGAAAAATTAAATTAAATAGGAAAATAGTAGTAGAAAAGAGATATACAAAACAGTAGAAGAAATAGTAGTAAAAAAATAGTAGTAGTAGAAGCATACACACCAAACCCATCATCCGATACCATAAAATACTATCATTGAGCACGTTGTATTATATGTAGAAAAAATTAAAGCAATATAAGAAATAATAGTAAAACACAGAGGTGCAAATTGTACTAGAAACAGTGGTAGTATAAAAATTCATATCATACCACACCATCCACACTAGAGCTCCATCTCATTCACGTGTTTCGTACTACACGTGAACACGGAATTTCAAACTCCGTGAAGTTTGTTTTTGGAAACTTGAACGGCACGTGAATTTTAAACACGAACTACACGTATAGTTGCAAAAGTGATCCAAATAATCCGAAAATGACCATTTTTGAAAAACCGGTTTTTCGAATATTTAAAAGAAAATAAGCGGCTTAAACCGGTTAACCGGTTTTCTTCAAGACCATTTGGTTACAGATATATAAATATATATTTTTAAATTAAATAAAACACATATAGAAAAATTAAAGGCAACGTATATTTTTTTATATGACCGATAGGTCATTACATGATAAATCGGACGCTTTTGTCCAAAAACTAATTTTAAGGATTCCGATTTTTTTTAAATTTTGCACGTCGATATAACTTTAAAAAAAATATTTGCATACTTTTTTATTTTTTTTTTTTATGCAGTTATACACAGTGAAGAATTATAAAGAAAAACAAAAATTGTCATTTGGACATGTACTCAAACAACTATATCTTCAAAACCGTTAGTCCTACAAAAAAATGTCCAAGAAAAATTTTAAAGATCTTGAATTAGTTTTTATTATGGTGTCCTTTTTTACAAACACTTTCAAGAAAAATTTTAAATTTTTTGACCACTAAAAATTTCATTCCCATTTTTCAAGGTCAGCACCACTATTTTTTGGCACTATATTATCGTATTGAGGCATTCATTCTTAATGCATTCTCAAAATTTGATATTGGAGAATCAATGTTTACTATTTTTAACGAAATTTTCAAAAACTGACTACACAATTTTTAAGTACAAAATACTTTAATTTTTAGAATTTTTTTACTAAACTAGATACCTATCGTCGCTGCGCCAACAAAAACCGTTACATGTTTTTCAGCAACTTTTCAGGAGAGCAATAAACAAATTTTTTTCGGAGCATTTCTGGTACTGCGAGCAATAACTGTTTTTGATCACTTCTAAATCAGAAGAGGTATAAAAAAACTGCAAATGCAGAAATGTGGGTAATAGATAGTGTAAACAAAATTTGCTAAAAAAAATTAACAAAAATCACATAACTGCTTTTTCTGGCGCAGCGACGATATGTAAAATCAGTCAAATTGAAAAATGTTATCAACTCGTTAAAATATACCATTCATCTGAAGACACTCTATTTTTTAAATTTGCAAAAAAATTTGTTCGTTGTAATGCCATGATGTATACCTTTATTAATACTAAAATATATAAAAATAGTGGTGCTGACCTTGAAAAATGGGAATGAAATTTTTAGTGGTCAAAAAATTTAAAATTTTTCTTGAAAGTGTTTGTAAAAAAGGACACCACAATAAAGACCGATTCAAGATCTTTAAAATATGTCTTAAACATTTTTTTGTAGGACTAACGGTTTCGAAGATATAGTTTTTTGAGTACATGTCCCAATGACAATTTTTGTTTTTATTTATAATTTTTCACTGTGTATAACTGCAAGAAAAAATTGAAAATTATAAAAAAAATATGCAAATATTTTTCTTTTTTAAAGTACTATCCACATGCAAAGTACCAAATTATTACAGAAATGTGAGTTTCGAAAAGCGTCCGATTTGACATGGAATGACCGATATAGTCCACTTAAATAAAACAGTTATTCAACGTATTAAATAATACATTAAGACAAAAATAATAGTATTAATATAAAATCCATATATATGAAAAAAATTCACACATTTTAAGTTTTTCATTTAATTCTTTTCATGCTCACATTTACGTATTTTTTACAAGACAAGACCATTCGTCGACAATGATAGAAAAACTACTATCGTTTGATTTTACTTCTTTAAAAAGTGCGATGAACACATCCACCACGAAGATTTTTCCTTAAATAATCGGTTAATTCATAAATATTTTTATTCGCTAAAAGCACTGCTCAACAGTGGTTATGCCACACGAACTTTGATAACTTATACTGTTTAAGCTTTCTTCCCTCGTTATTAAACTGCATTTTATTTTATTTTTTTTTTTTTAGTTGGCCTCAGATTTTTGTGATCTCAGACTTTCTGTTTTAACGACTTTGCTCTTTTTATGCTCTTGAATCCAAACCACTTAGAGCAGAGCAAAAAGAAAAAAACATATTTTAGAAAATTAAACAAGCTTGTTAGTGGGGCTTTTTTTATTTTTCTGCCATGTACAGTCTGTGAGATATTCAGGTTCAAAATATAATTTTTATTTTTTTTTTTAAATTTTGACTTTTACAAGTATTTCTTTTTAAACTTAAATTCATATTTAAAAAAAATTTAGTTTTATCGTATTTTATATTAAATTCCCTTAATTTTAATACCGAAAACATAAAAATTCTCTGAGAGGACAATTACAATAAATTAAAATAAGCGAACAAGTCATATAGTCATATGAAGCATTTAGCACTCTTAGTATTCCACTTGCACCTAAATGACATTCTCATTCCTTACACTTTTTTCTTTATTCTGTTGAAGTACAATAGAAACAGTTTTCTTCAAAATGTACTTTACAGATACTTAAACGAACCGAATCGTTAATATCACTTTTCAGCAACAAGGTTTTGCACGGTGAACTTCTTGCAGGAATGAACTATTTTGCACACCTATCAAAATGTTCATCCTCTCCCACTCTCAATGACTTTTACAGTTTCACATTGAAAGCAACAACAAAATCGTGCAAGATCAGCTGTACTTGTATTACTGCAATATAAGCAATATAACAAAGTCACTAAAGATTCATTTCTTAAACTCACACCTTGATTTTTTTCCTGAGAATTTGGGGGCTGTGAGCAATGAACATGGAGAAAGGTTTCACCAAGATATTTCGATGATGGAAAATCGTTACCAGGGCAAATGGAACCCACGTATGTTGGCAGATTACTGCTGGACAATCAAAAGGAACCGACCAGGAGCTGAATTTGCTAGAATTAGAACTAGATTAGATGGTAAGTTTATAATAACATTTCGTTATATTTTTACACTGAATGTCATTTAAGTGCAAGTTGAATACTAAGAGTGCTAAATGCTTCATATGACTATACGGCTTGGTCGCTTATTTTAATTGTTCCTCTGGGAGAATGTGTATGTTTTTTGTATTTCTTTAAATATGGCTTTAAATATAATAAGAAATACATGTAAAAGTAAAAATTTTTAACAAAAAAATCAAAAATTTTATTTTGAACCTGAATATCTCACTGGCCAAAAATACTTCACAAGAAAGCTTGTTTAATTTTCTCTAAGATGATTTTTTTTTTCTTTTTGCTCTGCGTTAAGTGATTTGGATTCCAGAGCATAAAAACAGTATCAAAGTCGTAGAATCACAAAGTCCGAAATATCACAAAGTCCGAAAATGTCGAATAGCCCGACCAGAAAACCCGGTTTTTCGAATAATCCGAAATTGTCAACTAAAAAAAACCGAAAACGAAAACACCGAAATATCAAAAAAAAAATCCGGTTTCTCGAATAACCCGAAACCGGGAATGACAACACTAATTATATGGTATTTATTTTACACAATTGCTTGAATTCAATCCGTGAGGCACTTTTGAACGAATAATTTTTTTTTTGCTGGATATAAAAACATACCTGTCATTTACTCATAACGCGTGCTACTGTTTAGGTCACAGTCGTATTCTATGGGAATTAGCTAAGATGCGTGAATGTCCTGAGCCCGTGTACACGTGAACACGTGATTTTGCAAATACACGTGTGGTTCGTGCTTAATATTTACGTATAGTTCTAATTCGTGAATTCGGTACATATTCTTAAATACACATAAAAATGTGATACCCGTTTACACGTGAAATCGGGACCTCTAATCCGTACAGTATGCTATACTATGCTATAATACCATGCCTAAATTTAATACGTATTTGGAAATAGAAGTAGTAGTTGAAAATAGTAGTATAAATACTAGTATTAGTTATTACTACCAGTAGTAGAATTAGTTTGAGAAACCTCGATATAAACCTGGAAACAGTGTTGCAACTTTGTGAGTAATTCCTCAAAACGTGAGGAATTTAAAGTGGCTGTGAATAATTTTGGTTTTGAGGAATTTTTGAGGAACTTAAAAATTTTTAGAATTTTTTTTTTGTTAATATAAATATACAAAAAAAACTTTGGTAGCACCTTTTTCTTGTTGGTAGAAACATACCTTTAAATTTAACTGAACAATGAACTTTCCGATTGCGTTTCCCCGTCACTATTAAAAAAATTAAAACAAGGTCGCAATGAACTTAGAAATTGGCGTACGGTTTTAGCTTAAATCAGTTTAAACATAAAATAAATACAGAAAAAAGGATACATGCGCAGAGCCAAAAACCACCACATAAAATCAATTGAGCTATTTTATTAGGTTTTCTTATTAATACCACCAAATAGTGAGAATTTTCCATAGAGAAATCTTTTTAATTCCATAGAGAAAATCTTATCAAAAATTTACAACTACTATCAAACATTTTTTAATAAGATTTCTTATTAAATGAATGAAATGATGTGGTAATCTTATTAATGCTTTACTTTAATAAGAAAATCTTATTTTTACTCTCCAAAGTTTAAGAAGCGACCACCGTAAATAAATAAGAAAATCTTTTTGATCTGCTTTTATAAGATTTTCTTATTAAATACCCTTTTTAGAAGGTAATAACTGTGAAAATGCTACTTACTCTTTGCTTTAGCTTTCAGTCGTAATTGTGAAGTGAATTCGTGAAGTGCATTTTATGAATTTAATTTATTTAAAGTAAAATAAAAATATATGATAATGGATAATGATACTTATGTTCCCGAACTTGTTTTCGACGAGGCTGAAATTCTGGAAACTCAAGCCATATTTCAATCGTGGGGCTTGAGTGACTCAATTTCGACTTTACTAAAATTTTATGGAGTAAACTCGAAAGAGGTTCTTCAAAAAATGGAGATTGAGGATGACGCCACTTTGAAGGCCTCAACAGCGCCGGGTATTTCGGTGACAAAGTCATATTTTGTTAAGTTAAAAAACTTATTTATGCAACAACTTTGAATTTATTTTTTTGATTTTGTGAGATTATATTTCAACAGATGTATTTTGTATATACATATACAAATTTTTTTTCCTAATAAACTGAAACAAACCATCAAAATGTCTTTTTATTTAATATTACAGGCAACTAAAAGTATATTTCTAGGTAAAAGGTTAATAATATTCCGTTTCGTATTGAAAATATTTCCTTATTAAAATTTAAAAAGAAATCCTATTAAATCAATAAGATGTCCTTATTAAATTTCAAAAATAAATCTTATTGAATCTATAAGATTTCTATTTAAAAATCAAGAACAAAAAGATTCTTCTTAAAATTATGAGGTTTGCCTAGTAAAAAAGCTCATAGTATTAATAAGATTTTCTCTATGGTTTTAATAAGACAATCTTCTTGGATGAAAACCATAGAGAAATCTTATTGATTTTCTTCTATTTTATTAGGTTGTTTTGGCTCTGTGTGATTGCAGTCTGTATCGGAAGCAAAGGTATGCATGCATTGACTATTATTTCTATTGTATCAATTATCGATTAACTCTTTAAAGACGGTACAATTTTTTCACACATGGGCTAATTTTGACCTAATTTTTATTTTGACAAATTTTTATGTGATACCGTTAGTTTTGCAAAATCCTACTTAGTGATGCCATATTGGGTTAAGGACGTTTTAGAGCACTTCTTCAAGTAAAAGCCAGCAAAAACGAGCATATACATTCAATCAAATTTGACTGTTTAAGATGTCGATAATGAGTGGAGAGACCTTGCATTTTTAGATCATGAGAAGTAGAACCCAGATTATTTTTCCAGATCCAGAATAGTATTGGAATTAGTAGATATATTTTAGCCATATTTCAATCGTGGGGCTTGAGTGACTCAATTTCGACTTTACTAAAATTTTATGGAGTAAACTCGAAAGAGGTTCTTCAAAAAATGGAGATTGAGGATGTCGCCACTTTGAAGGCCTCGACAGCGCCGGGTATTTTGGTGACAAAGTCATACTTTGTTAAGTTAAAAAACTTATTTATGCAACAACATTGAATTCATTTTTTTTGCTTTTGTGAGATTATATTTCAACAAATGTATTTTGTATATACATATACAAATTTTATTTCCTAATAAATTGAAATAAACCATCAAAATGTCTTTTTATTTAATATTACAGGCAACTTAAAGTATATTTATATATATATTTTTGTATCTTATATCCCACCATGCTCAAATAGTGAAATTTATACTAAGAATTTTATTAAAATACTTAATGTATTTGAACGACTTAAGGACAATGACTATTCATTAGTTCTCGGTGATTTCAACTTGGGCAATACTTTTTGGTCATACTCTAATGAAATTATGAGTATGATTCCAAGCTCTATGAGTAATATTGTTGAAATAGAATTTTTAGACTCCGTCTTCTCGTTGGGATTGTGTCAATTAAATTCGGTTAAAAATAGTTTAAATATAATTTTGGACTTAGTTTTTTCTGATCGTGATCTTAATGCTAATTATAACGAAGCTGATTTCCTTTTGTAACTCTTTGCATCATAAGGCGCTTTTAATTCAGTTGGATACGGCAACCTTACCTGCTCTAGAAGAGGATACTTTTGTATTTGCTTTTAATAAGGCAGACTATGTTGGCATGTCTTACTTCTTATCTAGTGTCGATTGGCGTACAGTTTTTGGGGAAAATCTTTTAGTTAATTATGAATTTTTCATTAATATTATTAACGAAGCATTTGTGACTTTTGTTCCTAAAGGGAAAATTAAGAAGAACACCAAGCCGGAATGGTTTCATAGAGATCTCTTCAAATTAAAAAACCGTATGAACAAACTATACAAAAAGAGTAAATTGAACATGTCCTTTCGTGAAAACTATCTTGTGGCTCGTAAACAGTATGAAACTCTAAAGATCTCCCTTTATAGAAGTAATGTCCGGGCGTTGGAATCGGATATTAAATGCAATCCTAGAGCTTTCTGGAAATTTTTTAATAAAAAGAGAAATACTAAGGGTCTTCCTAAAAATATGTATTTTAAAGATAAAACATCGAACAATATTGAGGATGCATGTAATATGTTTGCTGACTACTTCCAATCAAATTTTGTTTTAGATAATGTTCCTATACATCAAGATCGATCGCTATATAATGGAGAGCGAATCACTGATTTGGGCAGTTTAGTTCTTTCGGTAGAAGATGTTTTTAACGAACGAGTTATTGTCACTCGATATTAATAAGGGTGCTGGCCCCGATAATATCCCACCAATCGTCCTTAAAAAATGTGCTGCTGCACTTGCTCAGCCTCTTTCACTAATTTTTAATTTGTCCCTTGAGAAAGGTATATTTTTGGATATTTGGAAGATTTCAATTATAGTCCCTATTCATAAATCTGGATCAAGACAAGACATTGGAAAGTATAGACCAATATCTAAGTTACCATCAATTCCCAAATTGTTTGAAGCCTTGGTGAAAAAGCAGATCTATCAAGGCATTAAAAATTCGATATCTGAAAGCCAGCATGGTTTTGTCTCTGGAAAATCAACCTCTACAAACCTGGTTCTATTCACTCACTTAATAAAAAATGAATTGGAGAATGGTAAACAAATAGACGTTATCTCCACAGATTTCGCTAAAGCATTCGATAGAGTTCAGCACTCTATTCTATTTAATAAGCTCAGTCTAATGGGTTTTCATTCTTCACTCTTGTCTTGGCTTAGTGAGTACCTTTTAGGTCGTAGCCAAAATGTATGCATGGAAAGACGATCTCAAAAGCAATAATTAATCATTCAGGTGTGCCACAGGGTAGCCACCTTGGGCCGTTGTTATTTAATCTTTTCATCAATGATCTTCCTAATTTTATACAGTACTCAGAATGCCTTATGTATGCTGATGATGTTAAGATTTTTAAATCTGTAAGCTCTCTCAGTGATCAATGGAGTTTACAAAGTGATTTAAATAGTCTGCACTCATGGTGTATGCTAAATAAACTGAATTTAAATTTGTCAAAATGCAACATAATGTCATTTTATATGATAAGATCTCCAATGTTTTTTGATTACTCAATTTTATGCAACGCCTTGATTAGAGTAGATTCTAAATCTGATCTAGGTGTACTCTGTGATAAAAAGATGTCATTTTCAGGTCATTATGACAACATAATCAGCAGGGCTAATGCTATGATGGGATTCGTTAGACGCAACACTAGAGAGTTTGCTGACCCGTATACCTTAAAGACTCTTCTCATTTCCATTATAAGATCAATACTTGAGTATGGGTGTGTAATATGGGACCCATTTTATGAGTCGCATAGTACAAGATTGGAAAAAGTCCAAAAACGTTTTACTCGTTTTGTTGTTAAAAAACTAAATTGGAATTTTATGCCAGAGTATAGCTCCCGATGTGCACTTATTGGGCTTAAATCATTGAGTTCTAGAAAAAATATTTTCTTATAACTTTTGTTCGAGATCTTTTAATGAATAATATTAACAATGCGCCAATCCTCGCCCGTCTCAATATTTATGCTCCAGAAAGACACTTTAGGCAAAGAGATTTTTTTTACATTCCGCACCATAGAACTAACTATGGCCGGAGTGATCTGATTTTTAACATGTGCACTGTCTATAACAGTGTAAGTGCTCGTATAGATTTCACTCAAAATAGAGAGGCATTTAAGCAAACTGTATTGAGTATTGTATAAATCCTTAATTTTATATTCTTATAATAATTCCATTATAATTATTGTTTTAGTGCAATTTAAGATGCAATAAATAGACTGTTAAACATTTTTGTCGATAGTTTATAAATAAATAAATAAATAAATAAATAAATAAATAAATAAATAAATAAATATTTCTAGGTAAAATGTTAATCATGTTCCGTTTTGATTTGAAAATATTTCCTTATTCAAATTTAAAAAGAAATCCTCTTAAATCAATAAGATGTCCTTATTAAATTTCAAAAATAAATCTTATTGAATCATATTTCTTATTGAATTGAATCATATTGAATGAATTATAATTTCTTTTTAAAAATCAATAAGTTTTGATAAGATTTTCTTATTGTTTTTGAAAGTGTTCTTATAAAAACAAAAAGATTCTTCTTAAAATTATGAGGTTTGCCTAATAAAAAAAGCTCATAGTATTAATAAGATTTTCTCTATGGTTTTAATAAGACAATCTTCTTGGATGAAAACCATAGAGAAATCTTATTGATTTTCTTCTATTTTATTAGGTTGTTTTGGCTCTGTGTGATTGCAGTCTGTATCGGAAGCAAAGGTATGCATGCATTGACTATTATTTCTATTGTATCAATTATCGATTAACTCTTTAAAGACGGTACAATTTTTTCACACATGGGCTAATTTTGACCTAATTTTTATTTTGACAAATTTTTATGTGATACCGTTAGTTTTGCAAAATCCTACTTAGTGATGCCATATTACATCATCGTCCTTATTGGGTTAAGGACGTTTTAGAGCACTTCTTCAAGTAAAAGCCAGCAAAAACGAGCATATACATTCAATCAAATTTGACTGTTTAAGATGTCGATAATGAGTGGAGAGACCTTGCATTTTTAGATCATGAGAAGTAGAACCTAGATTATTTTTCCAGATCCAGAATAGTATTGGAATCAGTAGATATATTTATGTTTTCAAATTTAAAAAAGTAACATTACTATTTTTTTAATGCATCAGTTGAACAAGTATTTAGTAAATAATAACACTAGTTTGAGAAACCGACTCAATACAAAAACAGTTTTATCATTTCTTTTTACTAAATAACGAATTAATAAAAAATGGTGATGCCCTATTTGGATCAAATCATAAAATGTTTGAATTGAATTGGAAAAATAAAGTTCCACTTACATACATAATTTATGCTTATAACCAGGGCTAGGACTTCGATGACATGTCATCTTCTTTCTGCTGCCTCTAAGACATTTCCTGGTTATTTAAAACGTCCATTTATGCTTCCTAAATTCCAAGTATGAAAACTTTTTAGGTCAGTTTTTGTCTTTTTTCATCGTTTTTTATCAGTTTTAGTTTTCATGTCATTTTAACTAGAATTAGGGCAGTTTTTGGTCATTTTAAGCGATTTTTAAATTATTTTATTGTTATTTTTTGACATTTTTAGTTTTTGGAGCATTTTTGGTTTTAAGTCATGTTTGTGTAATTTCAAAAGAATTTTTTTTTCGTTTTTTTCGTACTAAAAAATGGAAAATGCAAATTTTTAAAACATTTTCCTTTAACAATAAAGTCCCTTCAATCAAAAACATTAAACCTCGAAAAAGGAATAGCTTTGTTTTTAGACCTTGATGAAAAAAAGCTCTGTGCGTGATGAAACTGAATGAAAGGGTATTTAGAAAAATGAAACGAGTTATAGATAAAAACTCAGGGTATGCTAGTTTTTATAAATCCTTTCTTGCTCTATTGATGAAATATTTGGGGATAAAAATTGTAATACTAAGAAATAAGAAGAGGAACTTACATCCGATGACATATCGTCTATTAAGTATGTTCCTCTCGTCAGTGCAGAAGTAGAAAGAAGTTTTTCTGTTTACAAAAACATTTTGCCAGACATTCGAATTTCTTTCAATTTTAATAATTTAAAAAATGTATCTTGTATTGTTACGCTACGTACAAAAATTATGTTAAATAAATTTTAAGTTTAGTAATGTTTTATTTTGAAAACTGTATTTTTTGTTTTATTTGTATGTAATACTTATTTTTTTATATAATTTTTGTCAGTTTTTGGGTCATTTTCTGAAGTTCTTAGGTAATTTTTGTCATTTTTTGCAGTTTTTTAGGTCGTCAATATCCGAGCCCTGTTTATAACTAAAATTGTTTAACAAAAACATACGTTCAAACTATAACGTCTTACATTTTTTTAAGGAATCCACAGAGCGTTTTAATATAAATTTTCAATAAGATAGAAAATATGTAGATACAATATATTTGCTTGCGTTTCATTAATTAATAAAATATTGTTTGAGAAAAAATTTTTGAGGAATTTTATTGAAATTTGAGGAATTTAGATATTAAAAAGTGGTAATACTTCCTGGAACCATACCTTTACCATATTTGCTTGTTTGCTTTTGATTTTATTAATTTGTTTTTGCTGTTGCTTTTGTTAATTTGCACTTGCTTTGACTTTAGCTTGTTTGCTTTTTCTTGTTGACTTTTAATCTTTTGCTTTTCCTGTTTAATATTTGCTTTTCTTTTATTTTTATTTGGTATTGCTTTTGCATTTACTTTTGCTTATTTACTCATTTTCATTTGCTTTTGAGTTTGCTTTTTCTCGTTGACTTTTAATCTTTTGCTTTTCCTGTTTAATATTTGCTTTTCTTTTATTTTTATTTTGGTATTGCTTTTGCATTTACTTTTGCTTATTTACTCATTTTCATTTGCTTTTGAGTTTTCTCATTAAGTTTTGCTTTTCATTCTTCTTCCTCTTCTGCCTTTCCTTCTGCGATTACGCTTGCTTCTTATTTTATTTTTCGTTTTTGTTTTCGTTTTCGCTTTTGTTTCCGACTATTTTTACTTGAGGCTTTATTTGCATTTGCAGCCTGACGATGTTATAATTTCTTCCCAAGATTCCACCTTTTCTATTGCACCATATAAACTACCGTAATGCCTATCACCGATTAAAAATTCTATGACACGTTTTTGCATTTTGATTTGACACGTTTTTGCATTAATCAGCTATCGCCGCGATCTTATGGCGTCATACTATTTCTTATTATTATTTTTTTTTGGAGAACACAGAATTGACTCTTTCAGTCGTATAATACTTTTGAGAGGAGCACCTATCGGTACACTCAGAAAAAACACTTATCTTTTTGGGATAAGAAATTTCTCTATTTTCGACTATAGCAATTCTCTCAATTTCGAATAAAATGTTCCTTAATTAGAATAAATTTTCACATATTCAAAGAAGTTTTTCTTCCCTTGTGGAAATTTAAAATATGCCAATACATTTCTGGATCTTCCAGAAACAAATACATACAGGAAATAAAATATTCACACAAAAACTTTAAATTTGATTTGATTTTTTAATAAAATAACAACTTTGTGGGCAAAGAGGTACGTATATTTTGTTTTTGTATATTTTTACAGTTATATTATTAAATCCTTGTGCAAGATATGATGGTTTTCAAAATATATAATTAAAATTTCATAAATTTATAAACAAAAAGCCTTTTTACTATACAAAACGTACATTTAATGTAGATACGACTATTTTAACTCCGATGCCAAAAAGTAATAATGTGTATGATATAAAAATTACCAGTATGTAGTTGAAAATAATCGAAGGGGGCGTATCAAAAACTAAGTAACAATTTAATCTAGGATACACTCAATACTTATATCAAATTTGAGCGAAATCCGTCAAGCCGTTTCGATTTGTTTACAAAAAGAAAATTAGTTTTATTAATAAAACATAATAAATAAATACATATAACTACACAGTAAAAAATTTGAGGGTAAATTTTATCCTTTTTATAACATTTGTGTGGTATAAACTTTTTTTATTCAAAATAATTTATTAATTTTATACCACTCAATATTATAAAAATAATAAAACAAATATAATTTAAAAATTTTGTATGGATATCATGTGTAAATCAAAATATATTCTGGTTCGAAAGTAAAAAATTCACCGAAATTGCGAAATTAAAAAATATAGTGGTTTCGATTGGTCTGACGAGAAAAATGGTCTGGAAAACTTTATAAGATTTGATGGTATAAATTTTAAAACATTTTTGGTTTGGATTTATATGTACACCAAATAGTATAAAATTTATCCTCATATTTTTTACTGTGTAGGGCTAGGAATCTCATGCACTAAAAAATCGAAAATATGCGCATAAGACATGCACTTACAACTCTAAACTATGCGCTAAATACAGCAAAAATATGCAATTAAAATTATTTTTATATTTTTTTGGTTCAAAAATAAATATACCAAAAACAGAAAAACAATTCATTTAAAAAAACATATTAAATTAATTTATCAAAAACAACAAAAATGTGAAGTCAACATCTTATATATATTACGCAAACGCAAATTTTGCCCGGCGTAAGGCTTTTTAAGTACAAGTCCAATCCTAATAAATTTAGTATGGTTTGGCAGGTTTAGACCTGAGGATGTGCAAAACCTGACTTTTTATTTCTTACAAATTTATGTATTTTAAGTTATATCTAGTTAAAGTTTGCATATAATTGAATAAAGATTGTGAGCTTTAGATCAAGTAAGTTTTTAAGAAGGCAACAACAACAACAACAACTCTGTATAGAGTCAATCACTTAGCTGACTAGACAGTCTGTTTCGGAAATCGCTACATATTCCTCTTCAGTAGTCTTTGAGTGATTAAGCTGTGATCAACTCACCGTTTAAACTAGCATATGAATGTGCAGATTCTGGAATTCATTCTCATGAATTGTATGGCTGCTAATCATATGACATTTCAAAGCAGTAGGCTATTTATAGATCACCGCCATCAACTCTATCAAGGGTTGCCATCTGTTCTAGTTGCTTCTTCATTTATTTAAAAAAAAAAAACTAATTAACTTTGCATATAATTGTTGTTATGTTGCTTTTTCTCTTCATAATTTCAGCATATCCCTAAAAATGTGTTAGGTATTTAGCGCCACCTATCGGCTAATAGCTACGAAACGGCTATACTGAAGAATAATCTTTTATAATTTCACAGCTAAAACTATGCATTGATATATTCAATATCAAAGTGATACTGGAATGATTTCTTACAGTTGAAAAAAGATTTCTAAACTGTTGGTCGAATAATTTTTTAATTTTTAAAAATTTACACAAAAATTCAATAAGAAATCGGAAACTGGTAATGAAACATTTTTGTTCAAGCATTTTTCAATTGGAAATCAAACAATATTCTTACTCCTGTATATTTAAAATAAATTTGGGTAACTCGAAGTTATCTTTTCCCAAAATATGTCACACTGAGTTTAAATGCTTGCAAATAAAAGAAGTCAAAAATATGCAAAAACCACATGCATTTATTGTAAAATATACAAAAATATGCGCTATAAAATGCAAAACAGGCATTTTTTGTAAAATATGCAAAAACAAGCATTTATTGCAAAATATGAAAAAATATGCACTAACGATTGCATGCCATTTCAAAGCAAATTTCATGATTCGTAAAGATAACTTAACCATTTCCATTTTGAAGATGCTCATTAAAAACATGCATTTGCATGACATTCCGAGCCCTGCATATAACTATTTTCTATGAACAAACGAATTAACAACTATTTTTTATGCACAAACTATTTATTTTGTTTCTCTACGAACGAACGAACATCTATCTATTTTCTATGAACGAACGATTGAACAACTATTTTCTACGAGCGAACGAACGAAGGACTAAATTATTTTTATTTTTTTCTACGAACGAACATCTATTTTCTATGAACGAACGAATGAACAACAATTTTCTACGAACGAACGAACGAAGGACCAAATTATTTTTATTTTTTTCTACGAACGAACGTTCGTGCAAGGCTCTGATGTCATGTCTGGGGCCGAATTACAGCAAGACCAAGAAGACAGAGGGGGCAGAGGGGGAAATGAATACATTACACATATTTATTAAAAAATAGTTCATTTTATAATATTTACATGGATATGTAGATCTTTTTATACATGAGATTAATACATAAAAAATAATATAAAAATTAATTCAGGACTTTGTAATGAAATGAAGGTAAAAATACAAGATTTATTTAAAGTGAATAGATATATAAGAAAGAGTAGCGAAATGGGCTAAGATATGTGAAGGGTGTTTTTTATAGAGTGATACAACTTTGAGTTGGCATCATTGCTTTGTTTGACCACCCATTTTACAGCTGATAGTTGCTTTTTGTTTAGTTTACTTTAATATTTCATTATGGATCGACTTACACCAAAGCAACGCTTGCAAATTGTGGAAATTTTTAATCAAAATAATGGTTCTGTTCGTCAAATTTATCGTGCACTTCGTCAATTTTATGGCGTACATAATCGTCCTTCAGAGCTGCTAATTCGAAGAACAATACATCGTTTTCGGACCACATTTACTGTTACTGATAATGTGCATCCCGTGAGACGCCGAACAGTGCGCACTGAAGAATATGTAGCCGCTGTACAGGAAAGCATTGAAGATGATCCTAATCAATCAATTCGTCGCCGTTCTCAGCAACTGGAGTTGTGTCCCTCCAATTTATGGAAGCTTTTACGAAAAGATCTTGGCTTAAAACCTTTCAAGATTCAACTTGTGCAGAAATTAAAGCCAAACGACCATCGTATGCGCCGTCCATTCGGCGAATGGGCTGAAGCACAAATTGATATTGATTTTGAATTTCCATGAAAAACTTTATTTTCCGATTAAGCCCATTTTTGGTTGAATAGATACGTAAATAAACAGAATTGTCGTATTTGGAGTGAGGAGAATCCACAAGCTTTTGTCGAAGCACCATTACATCCACAGAAAATTACTGTTTGGCCCACATGTCTTAAAAAACGATGATGGTCAGAATGTTACTGTCAGTGGTGAACGGTATAGGAACATGATTCGAAGTTTTTTCGTACCTCAATTAGCTGGCATTAATCTTGCTGATATGTGGTTCCAACAGGATGGAGCCACATGCCAAACAGCGGGCGCTACAATAGATTTACTCAAGGAAACTTTTGACGAAAAAATAATTTCACGAAATGGCCCAATTAATTGGCCCCCAAGATCGTGTGATTTAACCCCATTGGATTATTTTCTTTTGGGTTATGTAAAGTCACTTCTCTACGTCGATAAACCACAAACAATTGAACACCTGGAAATCAACATTCGAAGAGTTATCGGCGAGATACGCCCGCAAATGCTGCGGAAATTTTGTGCAAATTATTGTTCCAGATTTCGCCTTGTACGCGCCAGCCGTGGCGGCCACATGGCCGAAATAATATTTAAACATTAATGTCATAAAATTTTCTATTCAATAAAGCCCGTTTCATTGATATAAAAAATATATTACTATGTTTTATTACGATTTAAACTTGTATTACTCTATAAAAACACCCTTTATAAGACATTTTTAAGTAAAACAAATAAAAAAATTGAAGTAACCCGCATCCGTCGTTTGCATCAAATTGATGCAAATTTTTTATTCAGATTTATAAATTAAGAACAAACATGCATGTTTTGATTTAAATCTTTTGCTTCTTTAAATTTTTGCTAGAATTAAGATTTGCAGTTTTTTCTTATTTTAAAATTAATAAAAATTCATCATGCATAAAAAAAAATTTTAAATTAAAAACATTTCAATGAATTATATATTCTTTTTGTATTTGCATCAAATTGGTGCACAAAGTGCTTTTCATTTCTAGAAAGTTCCTATGGATGCGGGTTAAAAATTATTAAAATTTAAATCTTATTTTTTGGTAGCAAATGTTGGCGACCCAGTAGAAATTTGAAAAATTGTAGCAATTTGTCTAAAATGTTTTGTTAAACAAATTTCATACACATATTCAAGTCATGAACAAGGTAAATGTGTATATTTTTTGTTATTTTGACTAAACTAATTTTAAAGCAATAAACAAATATATCAAAAAAATGCATATTAATTATTCATTTAAAGTTTTTCATTGTCTGATTTGGGCAAAGAGGAAAACGGCTGTAGTAGGGGGGCATTTCCCCCCCTTGCCCCACCCTGGCTACAGGCCTGCGTGATCGAGCAAAATTGTACAAGATTGATAGGCACTTGTCTCGTCGTGCCCTTCGTAATTTTGCTCGAACACGGATGCTGTAATTTGGCCCCTGTATTTTGTTAAAATATTTCTTCCTGCTTTGACGAAATCGTTTGCTTGTTTTTTTTTTAATATAAGATTTATTAAATTAATTGACAATTTTCGTCAATTTTAAAATATAGTGTTTTAAGGGCCAAGAGCTTAATTCAGCCAAGCCAAGAGCTTAACTCACTAAAATTGGACGTTTAAACTCGGTTTAACTAGATATTTTAGCATTCGTTGAAGTTAAATTTACTTAAATTATCATATAATGTGTTTCTTTCTTGCCCAAGCCGAGTTTAAACGTCAAATTTTGATGAGTTAAGCTTGGTTTAATTTGACTAGAGTTTAAACTCACACTGAAAAATTGGCCCTTAGTGTGCCTTAATAAAAATATGTTTTTACAGTACCTTTAGTTATTTAATGTTTAAAGAAAAATTTGTAATAATTTAAGCAATTTACTTTTTCTTATTTTAGTACCTTTAGTTATTTAATGTTTAACGAAAACATTTGTAATAATTAAAGCAATTTACTTGTGCTTACTTTTGCAGCAGATATGTAAATAAATTAATTTTAATTACGACCAATAACTTTCAAAACAATTCCAACAACAGCTGCTGGGCCAATATAGCAACAGCTTCCAATTGCTGCACCTGATTAAATTCATCGATTATCGAATGAAGCCGTGAAGCGCAAACTGCCTGATAAGAAGAAAGCGCGATTTATTTAAAATTGCGTCGTCCCTTCACTCCAGCACTTTTCCAGCCATCAATTGATTATCTGCCAATTTTCTCAATAAGAAAGCACAAAGCGAAAAAATCCAGAAGCAGCTAAAACAGTACAGAACATAAATAAAATGAAGTGGCAAAACAAAACAATCGGTAAACAAAACATTGTAGATACATAGATACTTTGTATGACGCAACCTGACGCGTGTTCCATATCAGCCATAGTAAACAGAGTGGGAATGGACGGACACAACAACAGCACGCTAGCGGCTAGCCCATTGATAGCTGACCGGCCTGGCCTGTTGGCTTATAAAGCAACGAAATACATTGCCTCGTTTCAGTTGTAGCTGAACTTGGAATCGATTCATATGGCAGTGATAGAGGCAGTGAATTAAATTATAAATATCAAATTGAAAAAAATTTCCATAGAGACGACCATTACGATGTGCGGTATATTCGCGATATTCTCGAAGGATGGTCAACCCATCGAACCGAAGACGTTCTACGGCAGAGTGCATAGTTTGCGTGAGATTGCATATCGTCAGAGTGGCAAACAGCGTCATCGTGGTCCAGATTATACAGGTGTCAAAATAATCCCAGAGCATGGCGTAGTCATGGTGTTTGAGCGACTCGCAATTGTTGGTGTCGAAACTGGAAACCAGCCACTGCTGTCCGAGGATGGAAACATCGTACTTATTGCCAATGGCGAGATCTACAACTATCTCGAACAAGCGGCAGAAATCGCCAAGAAACGCATCGGCTATAAGCCGAAAAGTGACTGCAACGTAATCATCGAGTTGTATGAGGAACATGGTGAACAGTTGCTGGACTACATCAGCGGCATGTTTGCCTTTGCGCTGTACGACAAGCGCACTCGCACGCTACTTATGGCGCGTGATCCTTTCGGCATTATTCCCATGTATGTGGGCGAAGATGCAGATGGCAACATTTGGGTCGCCTCAGAAATGAAGTGCTTGGTGAAGTGTTGCACACGTGTAGAATCATTTCCACCGGGCGAGCTGCGCATAGGGCCGGCAGGCAGCTTAAAGCATAAGAAATTCTTTCAGGAGGCTTGGCTGCAGGAAATTCCCACAGCTGAGACGGATTTGTCTTTGCTGCGACAGAGTCTGGAATCGGCTGTACGCTCACATCTACACTGCGATGTTCTATTTGGGGCCCTGCTCTCGGGTGGTGTGGATTCCAGTCTGGTGGCATCGATTGCCACCAAGATAGAGCGCGAACGTAATCCAAACTTCAGACTAAAAACATTCTCTGTGGGTCTACGCAATGCGCCCGATTTCAAGGCGGCCCTTAAAGTGGCCGAATACATAGACAGCGATCACACCGAAGTAGTCTTCGAAATTGACGATGCTTTGGATAGTATACGCGACATTATTTATTATTTGGAGACCTATGACGTCACAACAGTTCGCTGCAGCCTGCCCATGTTGCTGCTGGCGCGCCACATTAAGTCCACCGGCATCAAGATGATACTCTCGGGCGAGGGTGCAGACGAAATTTTCGGCGGTTATCTGTATTTTTTCAAGGCACCAAATGCCGCCGAGTTCCACAGAGAGCTGGTGAAACGCGTTGGCGAAATAAATCTGTCCGACTGCCTACGCGCCAATAAGGTCACCATGGCAAAGGGCATTGAACTGCGCGTGCCTTTCCTGGACACAGCCTTTGTAAACTATGTTATGTCATTAAGACCCGAGGATAAGATTCCTGGTTCACTCAACAACTTTGGCGGCCTTCAAAAGCATCGCATCGAGAAGCACATCCTGCGCGCCGCCTTTGCCAATGGCTATCTGCCGGATGAGGTGCTATGGCGCCAGAAAGAACAGTTTTCCGATGGTGTTGGCTACGATTGGATCGACAGCATACGCACCGTTGTTACGTCACAAATCAGTGATCAGCAATTTGCAACAGCAGCAGCGCGTTTCCCCGACAATACGCCCACAACGAAGGAGGCCTTTTACTATCGTTGCATTTTCGAGGAGCTGTTCCCGGGCGTGCATGCAGCACGCACGGTGCGACGTTGGGTGCCTCGCCTAGATTGGGGCTGCCCTGAAGATCCGTCCGGACGCGCTCAAGCTGTCCATCAAGTGCATCAGTAGAGAGAGGTAACAGAGACTGAAAAATGCATCTGCTCCATTAGAAACACACATAACCGTTGCTAGCCAGCCGTTGCTGTATTGTTGAAATATGTATCGCTAAGCAAAAATACGTTATCGCTTGAACTCATTTGAACCATATTAAATTAAGTAAATTTAATCCAAGCCACTGATGTACATAAGTTACATTTATATGCATTGTCAGCTTTAATGACGACAAAAAAAAATAAAAAAAACAAACAATAAATTCCTACAATTAATCAGAATTAAAATCTACTTAAATACGTGGTGCGTTTTCATTTTTAATTATTGCATTTTTAAGGCGTTTAGGTTGGTGACAAAAAAATTGTGTATGAAGCCAAAAAATCAGCTACACTTTGATAAAAAAGCGGAACATTTTACCTAAAATGGACTTTTTAATTTTTTTTTCTTCATTTGGAATAAGAAGGCTACTATACATATCTTCCACCAAAAAAAAAGTGAAAAAAATTCATTTTAGCTAAAGGTAAAATATGCCAAAAAAGCAATTGATAAATAACATTTGTTAATACATAACAAAATCAGATTCAATTCCAATCGATTCAATTTTATCATAAGTGATATATTTTTTGTTTATTTAAAAATAACTTTTTCCATTTGATAAAAAAGCTAATAAAACCAGGGACCGTACCGATTATGGTTTTTATCAAAGAAGTCAGATATTAACAGATCATTTAACTTTTATTTTTCCCAAAAAAAAATACTAGTTATTTTTTCCCCTTTATTTTTTTCAGTCAAAAATAACGGTTACTTTTGACTTTTATTTTGTAAATAAAATTTATTTTTTGCCTTTTATTTTTCGTTCAAAAATAGCAGGCGATTTGAATTTTTTCAAAGGTCGCTTGACCGACAATAAAAATTGAAATGCAATTTTTATCCTCCTATTTTAGTTTTAATAGTTTTTTGTTCGGTCGAGCGGCCGTTGACAAAGTAAAAATTGTTTGATATTTTTGACCAAAAAAATAAAAGGCACAAAATAACTGCTATTTTTGAAAAGTAAAATATAACAGTTATTTTTTCTTGAAAAAAGATGAGGAAAAATAACAGTCAATTTTAACTTTTATAGTAACAGTCAAAAGTTTAAAAAGTGTATTTAAAAAAGTCCACCGACAACTTTTTCGTTATGCTTTTTTCATCTGAGAATTGTAAAATAACTGTTATTTTCGGTTCCTGGATAAAACAGCAACAAATTTAATATGTTGATTGAAAATATGTATTTTGTTGGTTTAAAAATTACGTTTGTCAACTTGAAATAAACTTATTCACGCTAACAAACTTGTCAATCAGTCGGAATAAATTTGTATCATTTATATAAATAAAAGCAACAAACTACTTTGTTGGCTTGATAAATAGACACATATGTTATAATGAAGAAATCATTTATGGGAATTGTAATCGTTTGCATCAAGTGATCAAAATAAGCTGTTAAAGAAAGCACCAAGATGAAGCACTGAAAGCTACCATTTAATCTGCTTGATTATATCTTAAAAGCAGAACATTCCAGGAATATAACCGCGAAGTTAAATCTTATGGACTCGAATAGGTCTCGCGAATATTTTCTTACCAGTGACTTAGGATTTCGGTGATGTACTTGTTGCTATTAAAATTTACGTAAAGGATAGTTATCTATAGCGGGACCTGTTTTGCTTTTTCGTCATCATTTTTCATAATGAGAATATTTTTGAGTTACAAATATATCACTGAATTGGTATTTTAAATGACTATATTTTTTGGGGCCAAATGAGACCACCCAGTTGGAAACAGAGCCCTGCTGTATGTCTGCAGCATGCTTTGGAGGAAGAACAGCAGACATGCTCTGGGCAGTTAATTGACAGGCATGCCATCCTAGGACATGCCTATAGAAAAAAGATATAAGCGGGTATGGAGGCGAGCATGTCTGCTCAATTTCCAACTATCCGGAGACTTGAACGTCGGCCGCGTGAGTGTAAGTGCATCTGCTTATCCATTCGACCATCGCAACTGTTAACTAATCGTCGCTTAATGTACTTCTTTAAAGATAAATGTACGAGCACAGAGTAAGAAAATTAGTGCGTTCGCTTTGTTATTGTAAGCAATTAATGCAAAAAACAGAACAAACTAAAAAAAGCCAAACAAAATTAAAAGCCATTAAGTAAAATAAATAATTCTTTGAAGGTATTTGAACCCACTACGCAATATTCCACAATACATGAATAAAAACTAAAGCCCTAGTCAACTGAACTATTCGCCCTGTTGTGATTTTGTGGAAATAATATACATAGCAACATTAATGCTTTCAAAAGTGCTTCGACGAAAACACAAAGTGTCGGCGAATTACAACAATGAAAATATTCCTTAAAATTAAACGGAATTTTGTATTAGCAAACATGATACTTTATTCTGATAAAGTTGTTATTATACTTATATTAAATGTATTTATGTTGTGCTACAAAAGAACTTAGTTTTGAACTTACTGTTTTGATGCTCTTTTTTAATAAATAATAATAAAAATAAAAATGGTAATAATAATAATTTAATAATAATAATAATTATAATAATAATAATAATAATCGTAATAGTAATAATAATAATAATAAAAATAATAATAATAATAATAATAATAACAATAATAATAATAATAATAATAATAAAAATAATAATAATAATAATAATAATAATAATAATAATAATAATAATAATAATAATAATAATAATAATAATAATAATAATAATAATAATAATAACAATAATAATAATAATAATAATAATAATAATAATAATAATAATAATAATAATAATAATAATAATAATAATAATAATAATAATAATAATAATAATAATAATAATAATTATAATTATAATAATTATAATAATAATTGTAAATAAATAATAATAATAATAAAAATATTAATAAGAATAATAATAATAATAATAGGTAGAGGATTCTAATGGTACTTTCAAAACGGCGGTGCGACAATTTTTTCACGATGCTTTTTTGGTTTAAAAATTTAAAAAAATAATTATTATTTACAGTCTCTGATTTAAATTGTTATTGACTTAATATAATTGAAATCTGCATCTGTTTTGGCTATAGTCATTATCCAGAAGTTACACAAATCTTATACAGTGTAGAGTACGGAAACACACCTAATTACACAGCAAACTAGGCAGCCTGTTTCGGAAATCGCTACATTTCCTCTTCAGTAGTCTTGAGTGATTCAGCTGTGACCAACCCACTCTTGAATTCTTATATGTCATATAATATACAAATGATTTGAAACTTGTTGGAACAAATTCGTAAGAATTTTAATGTTTTCATCGGCCGATTGTTGTCTAACCGTCGGCTGTAGGCTCCAAAACTACTGGGCCTATTGTGCTAAAATATGTTAATATATTTGGGCAGTTAATCTGTATCGGGCACTAGATGGCTTAGGAGTAATGACAGGTAGTATTGGATTACGAGGCGTGGCAACTCTCATACAAATAAAACTCCTCAAACGCGGTATCTTGCCACTAATGAAAGCATAAGTGAAACAAAAAGTAGGTGCAAGATTGCAAAAATGGACGTGGCAGAACCCGTACAACTTAGAAACCTCTCAATTACCTATAATATCTTAGGAAATGTTTGCCTTTGTTTCTTTTGAGTGCATAGTAAAAAACTTTTAAAAACCCAGAAAATAGCTTAAAATCACTGCTTTCAAAAATCATGTTGTTTATCTATTACGAAAAAAATACTATTTTCCAAGTTCAAGTAGCAAAGTATCAAAAGTAGCTAAGTGTAACTTGCTTTGTTTTAAAAGTGACTCAGTTAAATTCAATAACTTTTGTAACGCAAATTGGTTCATTGAATATTAAGTATTTACTGAAGCTATATTGCAGTACATCACAATAATCTATCAAAAAGGACTGTGTTTTGACTAACCTACATATCCTGTAAATTCAGCAGCTATCCAAACAAAAGTAGCAAAAATATTAAAAATGTTGCTTCTACTTACTACACGTTGTCATCAGCATCGTTTAGTAGGTGGTTTTTTTTTATGTGAATGCGTTTTTGTTGTTGTTTGAACATATTTTTTGTTTTTGCATAGCCCACAAGTGCGTTGAAAAATGCGTTTTCTAAGTAACAGAGAGAAATAATTGCTGAAAATCTTGAAAAAAAAATCAGAATGAATTTAGCGTGTATTAAAATAAAATAATAACACAGTGCGACAGTTAAAACGTGAGTAATAAACCGACAAATGTTTTAAATTCCATCCATTCAAGGTCAAAAAATTTTACTATGGTTGCGGATAGAGTGAACGCTGATTCAGACAGGCAGGCAGACAGGGGCAGGCAGTAACCTGCGAAGAAACGAAATTGAAATAAAACCAAGCTGACTTTTGACTCGCTTGTTCACGTAGTTTTCCAGCGACTATCTGCCTGCCTATCTGAAGCAGCGTTCACTCTGTCCGCAACCTAATGCCCGTATGACACTACGGTTTTTTTCTGTTTTTTTAATAAGGCTATTCACAGTTTGAATACGCTGGTCTACTATTTGTACAATTTGCTATATATACGCCAATTTACGAAAGTGTATTTTGCTTTGTTGTTGTTTTGCATACAAATGCAAATACGCGGGCACGCGTAAATTAAAGTAGCCCTTGGACGTGTTTGTTGCACCTCGTATTTTTATGTTCTGATTACAGCACCATAATCACATACATCACAGGGTTGCATAATTTTTTAATACGACAGTCACATGGTGAGGTGCTCACAGTTTGAACAATAACAAATGCTATGAATACGATTTGTTGAATGTACGCTTAAACTGTGAATAGACTAAATGTATTTTATGGTTTTTTCGAGCTAAAAAGCACGTCATATTAGGTATCCGAAGTGGTGTAAAAGAGAAATCTATTTGCTAAAAAAAAATTAAAAACAAACGAAAAACAATCCAGCCTGTTAAAAACATAGTAGCCAACTCATATTTCGTTCGGTTTTTTGACAGTTGTCTGTATTTCGTTAATTTTTTTTTATATTTTAAGTTATATGATTGCAGCGTGTGGTTCCATATAAAGTCGCACTGTGAGCTCTATTAATTACAAATAAAACGTATTCGTCTGTCTACTTAAGTTTCATATTTAAAATTTTTGAAAATTAAATTTTTTAACTGAACGAATTTTAACAGAATTTTTTTAGCCGGAAACGAAATTTCAAAAAATAATTGTTTACACAAACCATCTGTTTCCCTCTAACATATTGCCGAATTGTTTTTGTAATTTAGTTTTCGTCGGTTTTTCGTTAGTATTTAAAATTAAAAATACGCTAAAAAAAACAGAAAAAACCGTAGTGTCATACGGGCATAAGGGACATCAACTTGGAGCGACGAAGCTAAAAGTTGTACGCGATTTTTGTTTGTTATAAGTTGAAATTTTATATAGTTTTGCCGCAATGAGTTACTATCCTTATAGAGCCAATTTTTACAGTCGCAGCGCCATCTAACCGTCAATAACAGCTAAGTGTTGCCTACTTTTATAGTTGCGTCCTAAGCATTTTAACACAGAATTGGAACAATATAAATGATCCAGCTCACTTGCTGGACAAATTCTTGTTTTTGCTTTGCTTGCAAATGCGATGATATGACCTTGATCTCCCATAAAAAAAACGCAGCTAGTGATGTTGGTGTGTTCACGAAAACATAACTGCACAAGTCCTTAACTGCACTGGCAAGTTTACTGATTCGTGAATACCCCTATTGTTGCTGTAATACTTATTTGAGTTCATATGATTTTCAAGCCAGCAAAAAAAATTTTAAACTTTTAGCTGATCAGTTTTGATCAATAGCTTCCATTTTATTAAATTAAATAGTTGATCTTCGCAACAAATACAGCCTGTGCCAAAAAAAAACCCCAACACTTAGAAACATTTGTAGAAGTGGTTAAAAATCTACTTTGATTGGCTTTTATATTCAAAATTTTGATAAAAATGTGTTAATTGACATCTTCTTTTTAATCGAACTAATGGCAAATGGTGATCACTGATCAGTAAGTTGCTTTATGTAAAAAATACTAATATTTTTTACAAAGTTTTTTAATTAATAAATGTCAAAGGAATTGTTCAAATACAACATTTTGTATTTTTTTTTTTAATGCAGACATATTTAAACCCTAAAACAATACCGAATTATAGTGATAGCGGTCCATTTTTGATATCATTGCTTTTTGATGTTATTGCCATATAAACAAATATTTTGGCTAAAGTCGCGAAATTTTTTTAACTTTCTGAATGTTACCCAATATTTCTTGATAGAAATTTAAAGATATACTAAAAAGTTCGTTAGAAAAATATGTGAGTAAAACCAATTTTCTGGTGAATAAAAGGATTGTATGGAGTTTTCGTCCTTGTTTTGATAAGCAGTAAAATAAATTCAATTTAGTAGTTTGAGTTCAGCAAAATGATTTAAAAAAAACACAATAATTAAAATCACAAAAAAAATACATTTTGTTGCCCAGCAATCTAAAAAGCAAAAAAATAAAGGCATTAAAAATAAAAATCTATGAGCCTATAAGACTTATTTTTAATCTATTTTTCCACTTTTTCCTTCACAGAGTCATGCAGATGCTAAAATGGTAAAAAACTTCAATTCAAATTCTTGGGCTTGATTAATTTGACATGAATTCTGTACAATAGAATTTATTGTTTTTTTTATTATAGTCTTTATTCTCAAGGGTCTATCATGTTTCCACCGTACCTATTATATAAAAAATTTAGTCCAACGGTTAATATGACTCATTACTCATGTGAAGTAGTGACCCATTTTATTCGTCTTCAGTCCAAAACGCCATATTTCTTATACAACAATAAAAATATTTATACTTTTTTAATTTCTTTCTCATTTAACACAAAAAAGTAAGGGAAGTGCATGTACCTTGGGCCGATTGTACCTTGGTCCAAAGGCTACTTTTTCATATTAACCATCTCTAGCAAAAAAGTGTTGCACTACCATTAGTTCTGTTTATTTTCTTGACATTGGCAATGCTGTAATTGTGCCGCTTTAGTTCATATTTGCTCGTCAGCTAATCAACAACGAAATTAGCACGTGGTTCGTAAATTTTTGTGCAGTTTTTCATAGTTTATATATACGAACGCGGATATCTTTCAGTGCTGAGAGTCAATTACAGTAGATCGGTAAGGTTTATTCTTTAATTATTTTACTTTGAAAACTTGATTTATTCGAACAAAATAAAGTTTTGAAAATTTTGTAAATTGCGTGCCTGACGTGTACCTTGGACCAATGCTTGGAATGTACCTTGGGCCGGTCCAAGGTACAATATTTTAAAGGAAACTTTTATTATATATATTATAGAAACATGCCAAGAAGTAAGACTGGACACCATCGATGTCCTATAAAGGTAACAGACTTATCCGCAGCAGTCGACGACGTTGTGCAAAGAGGTTGTAAGCCAGAACCATAACCCAACCATATCGTTTAGGAAACCAGAAGCCACCAGCATGTCGCGATCGACAAGCTTAAACAAAAAAAATGTCGGAGATTTTTTTGAAAACCTCAAGGAGTGTCTAAGACGCTATAGATTTTCCCCAAGCCAAATATATAATGTCGACGAAACAGGAAATTCGACCGTTCACGTTCCACCAATGGTACTTGCTGCTAAAGGAGAAAGGCAAATAGGCAGCATGACATCGGGTGAGTGGGGTTCCAACGTAACGATGATCGCTGCAATTAACGCAATTGGCAACCATGTATCCCCGATGCTTATTTTTCCTCGAGTGAACTTCAAAGAACACATGATGAAAGGAGCACCTTCTGGATCTTTGGCGCAGCAAATCAATCGGGATGGGTTAACGAGGAGTTGTTTTCAAAATATTTTGATCATTTTTTAAAATATGTAAAGCCGTCCGCTGAGGAAATGGTTCTTTTAATAATGGACAACCATGACAGCCATATTTCACTTCGAGTTATTGATGCAGCTAAAAATAATGGTGTAATGCTTCTAACTTTACCACCTCATACATCACATAAGCTCCAACCGCTTGATAGATCTGTTTTTGGACCATACAAAAAATTCTATAACAGTGTGGCAAATGATTGGATGTTCAATAATCCAGGAAAACCTCTTACCATTTATGATATTGCTGGATTAATTGGTAAATCATACACATTATCATTTAATACGCAAAATATTGTAAAAGGATTTGAAGTATCTGGAATTTGTCCATTGGAGGACTCGAATTATGCATCTGCAACACAACTTCAAGAGGATGAAGCGATCGAAACTTGCGCAGAAAATCAAGGTAGGTAATAATTACTATGCTTCACATAAGATTCTCAGCAGCAACCGTTTTTCAGTGATATTGCAATCTGGAGTTACACCGCCAATGTAATACGGCCATTTCCAAAAGCAGCAGCCCGGAAATGCTCAAAAGCTGGCAGAAAGAAAGGAAGGACCAGAATATTGACAGATACTCCTGAAAAAGAAGAAATATGGCAGACAAAAACCAAAATCAAATCAGAACGGGCAAAAATTAAGACTGTCAAAAGGAAACTCCGAGATAATAACTCAAGCGCATCCTCAGATATTGAGAACTCTACTCCGAAGCCGAGAAAGAAATTATTACGGAAATCTAAGGCGGATTGCAAGCTCTCTGTGGCACTTGCTCAGTGCGAAAACTCTGACTTTAGTGCTGAAAGCGACTTTTCGATAGAAGACATATTTAGAGCCTGCGGATCTAAGCGTCGCTTCCCTTGAATATTCACTTTTTTCTTATTTTAATTAAATTTTTTTTTGTGGTTCAAGGTACATTACATCATGACCCGAGGTACAATGCCTGATTGTACATTGGACCATTTTGGCTTTCTGAATAAAAATATTTATAACTTAAATTCAAATCGGATTTTCAAATTTTTCTTTCTTTACCATAATAGCTAATGAATCAGACAATAGTGTGTAGTTGTTATATTAAGAAATTAGGGGTTCTTTTAGAGCCGAGAAATTATTTAGCGCAAAGCGGTCCAAGGTACATGCAATTCCCCTAATCCTCCAACTATTGCAGTTTACTCTCGAAAAATAAAATAAGTTTCGCGACTTTTTGCAAAAGAAGAATGTAATTTCAGAAAAAATTGTTCTGTTTTTATGCAGATCGCCATTATTTCTTAAAACCAAACTTTGGTTGAATATTGCTACTTTCAAAAATATTCTACATTAAAAAATACTCGAAAATGTAATGTTTGCATAATTCGTTTTACGTTTGTTAATGAAAAACCCTACGTAAAAATATTATGATCTGCCGCCTTTTTATGTAAAGCAACCTACAGATTTGCACTTGTCTCAGCTGTGAAAATATTTGTGGCAAAGCTTACGTTAAGACATCAACCAACACATCTTTAGACAAATTTTTTATAAACATGCTAGTTTTGGTGGACCTTTTAGCCCTTCAAAAAAATTTCTGGCAATTAATTTTTGTCAGGGGGTATATATTAAACGTAGAGTTAATTCCAAAAGCGATTATGGATTTATGTATTAAATGACAGATACAACTTTAGGGTTTATATAACAAATATATTTTTTACATTTTAACATTGCAAGTTTTTTTTTTTTAAAAAAATATTGATTTTGTCACTAATTAAGAGCAAAAAACATAAAAAAATACTAACAAAATTCAAGTTATTGCTAACATTTATTTGATTTGTATATTTTGTAATAGATAAATTAATTATCTTTCATATGACATTTCAATCATTTAAATCTATAAGACAATGGCAAAAATATAAATATTTTATTGAACGGATCTTGTACGAATAAAAAATATTTTAAAAATCTATAACTAAATAGTTGAGATATCGATTTTTTGTTCGGGCAAATATATTTTTCTTATTTTCGGATATAAATCACTCAAATCGCGGGGCCCCAGTTATCGTAATCGGGGAAAATCGTAAAAAGTGGACTTGACCATTGTTTTAATCTATCCAACTCATGTGTTAAGATATATTCAATTTATGTTTAGTCATACTGTATCTACATTTGTACATTTGTACGGTTTCCCATTTACAGTCACTTTGAACGCACTCATGAACACACCCGACGATCGCAGCGTCATCTACACCTCAATTGTGGCGGCACAAAACAAGCTAGTTGTCGCATTTTTCGCATTTTGACAAATGAAATGACATAATTTTACACAAGAGCAAAAAGAAAGATTTTTAACTTCTACGTGTGGCTGCTAATTTGCAAAATAAATTAATCTAACGCTGTAAATTTGAAAGTTTAAACCCCCAAAAGTTATTTTATTATAAAAATGTTACAGCGATAAAAAGAAAACATGAATTTGCTAACGAAAAATATGAAAAATTGATTGTGTTTAAAGTGCAAAAATCGAAGAAAAGCAAAATTTTGCAGCAGCAGCGAAGAAGAACAAGAAACGGAGCAGCAAAGGTGGCGACAGTAGCAGCTACAACAACAAGAACAGTTGAAACGACGTCAACGACGAAGAAGTAGCAGCAAAAAGACATTGGAATTTAGTGAATAGTGAGTATCTACAGCTGAATAGCGATAGAGGAACAGCATAAAAGCAGATATAAAAAGAAATAAGTAATTTTTATCAAATAAATCAGTGCTTTGCCAAAGAAGGCGAATCTCGTCGAGAATAACGAATGAATGTGTTAAAAAAAAAGATCTAAAATTGTTTGAAATAATTAAAGCTTATTAAAATACCGTTTGTAGGCAACCAACCAACCGCAGCAGCGCCTGCTTGCTGCTGGAAAATCAATTTGCGGGCCAGGGGAAGCCAACGTCGCTTAACATCAGCGCCAGCGCCTCACCCAAACCCAGTCAGTAGCAGCCAACAGTGTCAACGGCAGCGCCGCAGGAAATCAGCCCGTTGTGGTAAGTGGTAGATAGAGCAGGAAGTTGTTTTCCATGCCAGAGATTATAATAAGAAAAATAAAATTAAACCATAAAAGAAAACAAACAACACAAAATGATTTGTATAAATATGTATATGGAAATTATTTGCTGCTGTTATTTAAAGTATTTTGCTTTTTCGCTTGCAATTAGCGAAGCAAGCGATGCTTATAAATAGAAAATTGCGTAGCTTCTGCCGCTGCTTCTGCTGTGAACGACGTCGGCGTCGTAGTTATCAACACAGCTGCTGCTGCTGTAACCGCTGTTGACATCGTTTAAGCTAAGCTTTGTTGGAACTTCTCGCTGCTAGCTTTGTGCTTAATTTAAATAACAAATCAAACTAAGCACTAATAGCCAACGAGCGATTTCTATGCATTTTGAAGTTATCGCTTTAGCCAGCAGCTGTAAGTACAACAACAACAACAACTGCTACGTTTTTCTCGCAGTTGCTAGCTTAAAGATGATTCATGTTTGCCTTTCGCAGTAGCTAACATCTGCGCACGCGTCTCAATTCTTGGTTGGTTCGGTCCTGCAGCAAGTTATTTTCTTCACAGCAAATTGTTTGTTGTTGCATAGTTACCAAAACTCTCAAGCTACCGGTGACGGAGAGGTAAACGATGGCAGTAACTTTTTGGGTTCTTTAAATGCTTTACGGCAGGCATTCTACATTCAAGCAAGAACATAATTGGTCTTTTAAATAAATGTCAATAAGGAATAAATTAACTTGAATGGCTTAAATTGTTTTCTCTGCCTTAGAGTATTAACCCTATTTAAACGTATATAATACGCTATATATTATGTTCTGGGCACTTAATATCTTCTCAGAGACTAGAGACTATCTAAAGTACCGATGGTTACCAAAAAAGATGCAATTCTTGTGATAACTTGCAGGCCAAAAGCACTTTGCTATCACTCTCCAAAGTTGTTTTTAAAAACATCTTTGGTCCTCACTTTTGAAATCCAACTTTTGGAAAAAACCTTGCACATTGGAATGAATGGTACCCTTTTCTATGCTTGAACAAAGATGTCAGAAATAAAAGCATTCCAAGAAAATGTAATTTTGTGTAAAAAATTATGGCTTCTCTGTTGCTGCTTACGTTTGTTAAAAAGCTAACTTGCTGAAAGGGCTGAAGGAGTTAAAACTAGCACAAATACTTCGGCGTTCAAAAGTACCATTTATGGAGTTCCTCAGGGCTCAGTACTTGGCACATTGTTATTCTGCCCTATCAGTGAGACCCGTCGTAGAAAAATTACGAACGCAACCCTCGAAACTCGAAAATATTGTTGCCGCTAGTATCGCCAGATGAAATTACCACAAAATTATCTTTTTCTCGCACTTAACCCTCTACTACACGCATTATGATCTAGATAGAAAAAATTTATTTTTTTGTTGTTTTTATGTTTGAAATGGAAGAATTAGATACGCAAAAAAAATTTTTTTCAAAAAGTAGTTCCGTTTCCATTAGAAGCCATTTATGGCTTTTCGAAGGAATGCTTTATTTCATGAGTTTTACATGTACAATTGAAAAACAATCACATTAACATAAATCAGTAGGCTATAAAAAATTACATGAGTAAACTTACACGTAACTTAGAAAAGGAAATGTTTTATTTTCTGAATTCTCTGTTTTTCTGAATTAAATATAAAAAACCACACACACTGAAGAACTAAACTGAGATTTTCTTAGCATCTGTGTAAAAAGAGACAACAACATTCACCACACATTAACAAGCATCTACTAATGCATTTTAATAACTGTTTTTTTTTTCTAATATCTAGAAGTCAATAGATTTCATATTTAGAATTTGTATTTAAATCATATAAAATCAACAGAGTTAAAAAATTTTTAACATTCCTTAAAATCAACTAAAAATTATTGAATACTTTATTCTTTAATAAAAATATTATAAAAATCATCAATTTTCTTTAAAATAATATTGTAAACTATAAAATTTAACTTTCTTCAACTACCAAGATTTTCTATTTTTAATAAGATCGCTATTTTTTCGAAGAAGCTCTATAAGTTTATTTCTTTAAAATAACTTTTACCGAGCAAGTAGTCAATTTTCGAGTTCTGCTCTTTTGCATATTTTATAAAATCCTTTACAGAGCTGTATAAAGTATTAGAGCTCAAAATGGTTAAAAAATCATATATAGAGCATTTAATTTAAAATTAAAAGCAACTTGCAGCAAGCAAAGCTGTTGTAAAACTTTAACTACATATTATAAACATATATAACACTTTTAGAGCTCACTCGCACCTAGTTGCTCCAACAATGTTACTTGGGTTTTTCAAGGGATAACCGTGGATTGAATCTAAGTGCGCCAGGTATAAACTAAATCAAGTTAAAATTTTGGCAGTCGATTGTTTCGAGTATGCGATGTTTTTTCGCTTCTTCCTTTCCTGCCTGAAGATGTTTTCCTTCACATAGTCCACAAATAAAATGACAGGGGGAGCTTGGATTTTTTTTCCATTCAGACCTGAAATGACGGATCGGATAGCCAGTGATCTGGGAAACTTTTTATTCGAAACCTGAATTAAACGTGTTACAAAGTGTAACAATATTATAACCTTCAATGAAGCAGATCTGTTTTCAACAATGCTTTCAGGGTCGATTAATTGGACTTTTTCAGTTAAGCGATTCATCACGCTCTTGACAAGTTCTAAAATTTTATCGTTGGCGTCAGAAGATTTAATAAGTATTTTAAATTTTTAGAATTGAAAAGTATTACCGCACACGCAATAGAATTTTATTGAAAAATAAAATAGTTTTAAAAATGTCGTTGAAGAAATACCACAGAGATTATATTATACAGAGGTCCCAGTTCGACTTCGAATGCCCTTCGAACTCAAGTTTCGTTGTACATGCGTCCGGAGAATAGAAGAAAAAAACAAAAATGAATAATTGAACATTTGGTTGTGAAAATAGCCACCTTTCAGTTAAAACACTAGCTTCCATGCATTTGGTGATGATGCATTTGGACAAACTGTCGAACACCAATGAATATTGAAATAACTAAGAAGCAACTAGAATAGATGGCAACCTTGGTGGAGTTGATGGCGGTGATTTATAAATAGCCTACTGTTTTAAAATGTCATATGATTAAGTGGCCAATTTGAACGTTCAATTTGTTCTATATAATTCAAATTTGTGTGAAATTATATGCGACTTTAAACAGTTGCGACTTGCGTTGATCACAGATTTATCACTCAAAGACTACTGAAGGAAAAATGTAGCTATTTCCGAAACAGACTGTCTAGTCAGCTAAGTGATTGACTCTATACAGAGTTGTTGGCTTCTTAAAAACTTACTTGATCTCACGCTCGCAATTAAATTCATGTACTGAGGTAATTTTTATGAGTATGTGGACGGTAATTGCTCATCTATACAAAAACGTTACGAGACGGAAAAATTTACCCTCAATATCAAATCACCGCCTAAGAAGTTACGCTTTACAAATTTTGGAGTTTGTACCCCGAGTCATGGCACAATAATCAGGTAGGGCCGGCTCTCTTATTGCCCTCACGCGTCAACGAAGAGTGGAAAATTTGATAGTTGTCGAATTGACGAAGTTCGTAGAAACGTGAAATGAAGTAAGAATATTATGTTTTCAAATTGTAAACAGTGCGGACACGTGTGTTAAGTTGTGTTAATTTGAGTGAAAATATTATAAAAACAGTGTAAATAAAACTATAAATAAAATGCCGAAGATCTGTTCAAAAAAGCAAAGAAAAGTATTACCTTAAATCAACTGCGAAACATGAACATAAAGAAACTCGAGATGAACAGCTGACTAGCTCGCTTTTCTCTGCTTTCTACTTCAATTCCTCTCCGAGTCGGCCCTACCTCATAATTCTGCCATGCCCTGAGTCCGTTTTTTAGGAGTATTAATAGTAAGTACTATAAGATTGTGTAAAAAATACTTGGTATATTTTAAACACATTATATATTTTTAAATTTAAAACACATTCAAATGTCTTTTTAGTGTATTAATAGCACTATTAAATTTGTACACTAGTTATTGGATTCACATATCGTCGTAACAAAAGTGAACTTGCGAATCTGAAAATTTTCATTTTTAATTTTCCATAGAATTTTCATTAGAAATGAAAAATTTAATTTTTCAGATTCGCAAGTTCACTTTTGCACCGTATCAAAATACATGGTCCTGCAAAATTTTACACTCCTACAACTAAAAACTACTTTTTATTAAAATTATAAAAGCCTCCAGTGCAAGCGCTTGAAAAATTAAGTTTCTTGCTTCTCCTGTAAAATCGTATACAATTTTTTAAATATTTTACGAACTTTTATAGCAAATTATACACAACCTCTTGAGTATTATAAACACTCTTTCTAGTGCATGAAATACACTTATTAAATATACCTTTATTATTTTGTCGTGTGAAAAACATTCATGGTTTATAAGTATAAGGATCTGTAAACTCAGTCGAATTTCGTTTGAAAAATGCTAGCATTGAGTTAGTTTTAGCAATTATTATTGGTTCGATATCATGTTTAAATTTAAGTTTATGATCAATAAGAACGCAAATCCTTTTTACTAGAAACTCTTTATAAAACAAACAGAATTAATAAAATAGCTAAAGAAAGTCGGTGACAAAGACCTAGAAAATGTGAGGCACTGGCGTTTAGATATATTCAGGGTAAGATCATTGAGGGAACACCAATTTCGATTGAATTTAGTTCAAGTTGAAGAAGACTAAAATCATTTACAAACTCAATCGACTGAAATAATTTAAGATCATCGTCAAAAAGGAGACATTTCGAGTATTTAATAATCTGCAGGAGATCATTAATAAAAAGAAGGAAAAGAAGAGGGCCAAGATGACTGCCTTGAGGTACACCTGATGAAGCTAGAATGGGTAGTATAGGTGGGCAACTATTAAGTTTAAGCATTTATCTAATCCAAGCAAGAAGATTAAAATAAAAAACAAAGTGCAGACAGCTTAGGGAGTAAATTTGCACGATTAACTTTTAAAGTACATAGTAATAAATCCTTTAAAATTTTCAAATTTACTTTTTAATGTGGCCATGACTACCTGTTACCAGATTACGGCCGACCGCGGGAGCTCTCGCTAGGCGTGTCTGTATCTTGTACACCTTCTCCATTCTGTTTCACCAAGTGAAGTTAGGTAATTGTCAGTCTGGTCTTTTCATCGGAGGTAAGGTCTACCCTTACGTCTTTGTCCATCTCCTTCGAACACCTTCTTCACCGAAGTTTCTTAGAGCCAAATATTTTACGAAGAATTTTTCTACCGAATACTCCAATAGCTGGAAAATTTTTCTGTGACATTACCCATTACTCTGAACCATTAAGACGAACGGGTAAGATAAGCGTCTGATGATAGAGATTTATGTCCGTTCCTTGAGAAAGGGCTCTGCTACACATTTGCTTACTGAGTTCATAGTCACACCTATTGGCAAGTGAAATCCTTCGATTAATCTCCGAGCTGACAATATTTTCGGTGTTGATGGCAGAGCCAAGGTATATAAACTCCTTGACCACTTTAAAAGTATAGCTTCCCGTTTCAACATGAGTCCCAATGCCCCGCTCGACCCTGTTTTAAGAAGGCATATTGTTACTTTGTCTTTCATTCGATTACTGTCAAACCCACTTTTGCTGATTCTTTTTCAGTAGCTGAAAATGCAGCAGTTACATTCGCTTACAACGACTAATGATATCAATCTCATCTGCATAAGCAAGGATCTGGACAATTACTGGATGTACATATTACATAAAGTTGAAGAGGTTTCACGATAATGGATCATCTTGTCTGAAGCCGTAAACGGTATTAAATTGGTCGTATAGGTTTTTTTCCAATTTGGACGAGCTGTATGTGTTGCTCATGTCATTCTTCAAAGCCTTATGAGTTTTCCAAGAATAACAAACTCAGACATGATGGAGTACATACAATTTCTTATCGGTCTATCGAATGTAGACTTGTGGCTTACCCACCCAGCTTGATTTTAAAATTTCCCACATAAAAAGTGGATATACTCAGATTTTAATTGTGGTTTCATTATGTTAGGACTTAAGCAATACAAAACTAGTTGCTTATTTTGTGTTATGGTGATATTTTGCAAACAATGGAACACTTTCTTATCTCTGTGTAAAACTTAAAAGGCTTCACTTTTATGCAGTTTATATATTTTTTTTATTTAAATAATGTTTAAATAACCAATTGATATCATTTCCAAATCGAAATACTATCGTTATGGTGGTAATTTTTATTGTTTATTACTATTATTGAATAAAAACAACCCATTGTTAATTGATAACAATTCGAGTTATATCCAAAACCAAATTGGACTCTTTCCAAGGAAATTCCTGTCCTTTTCGGTAGTTTAAAATATTTGAAATGTAAAATGTCTCTGATAACACATTTTACTTAAATAGAACAAAGCATTTGTATCTTGATTTTGTAAGGATCTTGTGTTAGTTTATATGAATGATCCTATAAATACGAAAAAATCTATGTAGACATTTCAGCCCTTGAAAGAACTTTAACTGCTTCTTATAATCAATTGTGTTCTAGGATTTATTAAATGTTCTATATGATTCAGATTCTATAAATAAGCTCTATTGAATATGCTAATTTCAAACTGGGCATTTTCAAACTGGCGTTAAGGACGATTCGTACGAAGAAATATAAAAAAAGAATGAAAATGCCATATTAATTAAGTACCACTGTTTTAAGTAAAAACAATGACAACAATCGACCCTAAGGATTTTATGATATAAACAAAAATATGTGCTGGCGTTACGTTACAAAAAACGGAAATGATTTTTGACTTTGATTACAAAAGTTGCAAAACTCTCTGAATTGGGCACGATTTTTTGTATTTAATTTTTTTTAGAAGTTATTTCTTATTTTAATAACATAAATTTATTTTCCAAGTGATCAAATTTAAAGATCTTTGGTTTTATTTTTTATTATGCTATTTAATCTGACGTTACGTTACTGGCGTTTCGTTACTTAAATTTCCATTGTAGTTTAATTGGGTAGTTAAGTAATTAGGTAGTTAAGTAATTATGTAATTTAGTAATTAAAAAACAAATTTAATATATTGTCCTTTCCTTGCCTCAACCATTTTTTCATTATCTTTAGCCAATGCCTTCCATTTTTACTAAAACAAAAAGTTTACGAAACATTTACTAAGCATTTACGAAAAAGAAAAACTACATTTCTGAAACAATGCAGACGATTTGATCATCATGGTTAATGAATTTATGCAGAAATTGCTTAAATTAATAAAATTAAAATGTTTCTCTTAGATAATATCAAGTATTTTTTGGTCACGGTAGACTTTTGTGTGGAAATGCCCATATAAAAAATATCGAGATTTCTTAAAATTAGATATCGTTTTAATATTTAAATTATATATTATATCGTCAAATTTAACTTAATAAATTAAAAAAATATTAATATCTTACCAATGGGAAAAGAGACCTTAGACTTCAAAGTTTAGGGACCTTAGAATTTTAGGGAATTACACTTTTGTTATTTCAGTTTTGGTCAGGGTAAATAATAAATAGAAAAAAATTTTTTGCTACCGCAACTGATAAATTAAATGTTACTGAAAATTCTTTTAAACCTCAATAATAATGAAAAAATGGTCAAATTTTATATTGTGAGAGTACTGAGAGCTGATCTCAATTTGAATATAAAAGAAATGGCAGCAAATGTTGACAAAGGTTGAAAAATTTTAACGAAAGTTTGAACTTTAAAAGTATAATAATTACATTTCGATGAATATAGAAAAGGCGTTACTCAATTTTATATTTCTTTACAGAAGGAAAACCCCGAACAGAATCTGAAAAACTTTGGATATAATATCTTGTTTAATGCAGTTTTTAGGCTACTGCTATAAAATATGCTACAAATTTGTAATCAATAAACACAAACAATATTAAAAACAACAAACACATATGTTTGGATTATATATTTAAATCTTATTAGTTGTAATTATATTAAATAGTAAATAGTATAATAAACATAACAAAACGAAATAACCAAATTTCATTAAATAAAACATGCTTAAATAAGCTCAACTCTGGCCTACAGAACGCTTTAAGTACGTGTTTAGTCTGTGAGACAGCATGTTAGTAACGGAAGGTTAAGGTAGGGTTATTTTAGAGTGATCTACTAGAATATGTTGAAAATGCGATTTCGAAAAAAAACGAGTTACACCTTTTCTATATTAAGCCATCGATATACTCAATTAATACAAAGTTTATTTTTTCAGTTTTGGATTTGTTTAGTCCTGAAGTACACTTTATTTTTTTTGTAGTTAAATAAAATTAAAAAAAATCTTTGTACTTCTTTAAAGGGAAAAATATGTATCGTAACGTATCATATTATGGTTTGTGTAAAAATAATTAAAAAAATAATTTTTAACGAAACAATTAGAAAACGTATAGCAACATTATTTCATATAATATTAAATATCTTTATTATTAGATATAAATAACTTATATTAAATAAATAAATAACTTTCTTAAAAAAACTCGTGCACACTTCGCAGATTTTTTTAATTTTTATTGATGCAGACAAAAATCACTTCTATTTTCTGTTACGTAACGCGTTCTTTTTTGTTTGCTTATATCTTTGGACCATTCTTGCGATCACTTCCAACTTTTACACTAAAAATAGTGGTATTCAGGACAAAAAGTTTACATTTTTGCTTTTTACCCTTGAACACAATCTAGCCTTAATTAACTCAGCCTTTTTTGTTTTGCCTCTGTCACTTGTCTAAACTGATTTGATTATATTATCAAATAATGTGTATATTAATTTCGGGACAAGGCGAAACAATTAAATTCCCAAAGTTTCCGTTAGAAAACTCTGTATGTGGCAAACCTTATTCAATATTCAGCCCTATTCCAGAATCCGTCGTAATGAATTTCCGAACGTAAAGCTACGCTACGAATACGACAAATTTGCTAATCCAAAATCCGAACGAAACTTCCCCTTTTCGAACTTACTTTCGGGAGTTCGAAAACAACTGGTTTCAACAGCAGACAAATAAAAAGAAAAATTGAAAAACTGAAGTGTTTTTGATCAACATTGTATTCTTTAGCTGTGATTTTTAATGGATTTCATTGCAATCGCAATTTTCGTACAATAAAAGGAAGATTTCTCACATAGAGAATATATGAAAATTCGCCGAAGAATTTGAACCCTTTGGAAATGGATTACGAAACGTAGGAAATGCACTAAATAAATTTCAACTAACATATTCACAGGTTTAAATAAAAATAATTTAACTTTACTAACTAAAAATTAATTATAAGTTTTATTTTACGACCTAATTTTATAAAAATTTAATTGTTTTATTTTGTCGTAAACAAATCCGTCGATGCAAGGCTTTCGTGAAAAAATCCAAAAAAACAGCTGTCAAAAGTTGATACGTTCGGAATGTGTAGTTGCAATGCTACGAATGTAAGAATGTTCGAATTCGATTCGGAATGTAGAATACTTCATTACGAATCCGAAAGAAAATTTACGCTACGACGGATTCTGGAATAGGGCTGATTATTATTAAATACATTTTTTGGTCGCGCCTCTGTAATATTTTCAAGTAATAGAAAAACATTTTTTCCTTAATGCATATTAAATACTGGAGCTTTTTTAACAAAATTCAGAGTATTCGAGAATATCTTCATTTAAATCACTTTCTCTAATAAAGCGATTTGATTCTTTGAAACATTAACATCTATCTTTTGCCATACCTACCTCATGCCTTCTTAATTTTTGTCTCCTCTTTTTTTCAGTTGATCATCTTATCGAGGCGGATACCTAAAGGACGAATAATTCGACGACGACGAAAATATAAAAAACAAAATGGCATATCGAAAGCCAAACGACTTGGATGGTTTCATCCAATTGATGCCAAAAGCCGATATGCGTGTCAAGGCTCTTCTAGCCGAAGACCTCGTCACTTTTCTCAGCGATGATAATAATTCTATTGTCTGCATGGACTTGGGTTTCCTCATCGATGGCCTAATGCCTTGGCTGACCGGCAGTCATTTTAAAATAGCACAAAAATCCATAGAAGCATTTACGGAGCTAATTAAAAGACTTGGTCCCGACTTCAATGCCTATACAGCAACAGTGCTGCCACATGTTATCGATCGTCTGGGTGATAGCAAAGATACAGTGCGTGAGAAGGCGCAGCTCTTGTTGCTTACTCTGATGGAGCATAAAGTGCTGACGCCACAGTCGCTGATGGATAAACTGGCTACACCGTGTTTCAAGCATAAAAATGCCAAAGTACGCGAAGAGTTTCTGCAGACTATTGTCAATACGTTGCAGGAGTATGGCACTATACAGCTAAGTGTTAAGGCCTACATACAACCGATTTGTACGCTACTCGGCGATCCCACTGCTACAGTGCGTGATTCGGCCATACAAACGCTTGTAGAAATTTACAAGCATGTCGGTGATCGATTGCGTGTAGATTTGCGCAAGAAGGACGATGTACCTGCATCAAAAATGGCTCTCCTAGAGCAAAAATTCGACCAGGCACGCAACGAGGGTCTCCTCATGAAGTCTGCTTTAAGTCTCAATACAAACAATGGTCATGATGAGAGCGACAATGTGGCGCCTGTGCGTGAGCGCCCTACCAAACTAGTAAAACGCACTGTTTCAGCCTCATCGGCCAAAAGCAAAGCATTGTCATCCTCCTCATCGGATGCCGGTGATGCTGGCGCCGTTACAATGGAAATATTTGAGGCCTCCTTCGAACTAGTGCCGCACCTCACCATATTTCATCAGAAAGACATTGACGACGTCTATAAACAAGTGCTGGTCGTCATCAGCGACAAGAACGCCGACTGGGAGAAACGTGTGGACGCGCTGAAAAAGATACGCTCATTGCTTATACTCAATATACAAGCGCATCCACAGTTTGTGGCCCAGCTGAAAGAACTCTCGATAGCATTCCTCGACATTCTCAAAGAAGAACTGCGCTCTCAAGTGATACGCGAAGCTTGCATCACCATTGCCTATATGTCAAAGATGCTGCGGCAGAAACTGGATCTATTTTGCATTTATATTCTCGAACAGCTTATTAATCTGATACAAAATTCCGCCAAAGTGATTGCTTCCTCGTCGAGCATCGCTTTGAAGTACATCATCAAATACACCCATGCGCCCAAGATAATCGCAATAATAACGCAGACCGTCAATCAATCAAAATCAAAAGATATTCGCGCTAGTCTTTGTGAAATGCTGGGCTTACTCTTCGAGGAGTGGCAAACAAAGTCGATGGAACGCTATGCGACACAGCTGCGCGATACTCTAAAAAAATCGATTTCGGATGCCGACAACGAGGCGCGGCGACAATCGCGGCGTGCCTACTGGGGTTTTCGGCGTCACTTTCCCGACCTGGCCGATCAGATATATGGCAATGTCGACATAGCCACGCAGCGCGCTCTGGAACGTGAACGCGATGGTGGTGGTGGTGGTAACGGCGGCGGTAATTTACCGGATGAGCGTCGTTCAACCGTCTCAGCTTCACGTTTTCAGCGCTCTTCGCCATCTCTGATAAAGCCGGCCGCATCCGGTTTTCGAAGTGTCTCCGCTGTGGACGCTGCTGCAGCTCAGCGTGCCAAGGCGCGTGCCCAGTACTCGACTTTTGCGCGTTTGCGTGGCGGTAACAATTCCGCAGCCGCTACTGGTTCATTACCGCGCCCTAAAGCAGTGGCGGCGGCTGTTACACCGCATCATTCGCAACAGTCACAACAAATACAGCAACAAGGAGTGTCGCCACGCACACGTGGACGGGCCGGTGTCTCCCAGTCTCAACCCGGATCGCGTTCTACCTCGCCCAGCTCAAAGCTGCGCGAACTTTATCCGCACTACAAACATGCCTCGGCGGCAGGCACTGGTACCATACCCAAAAAAGCCTCAGGCATTCCACGCTCACTGGCCGGTTCGCGTGAGACTAGTCCCACGCGCTCCAACATGAAGCGCAGCATCTATAACACGGGCGTAGGCAATGCGCGACGCACACCCGAGCGGCATACTAATGCCGCACGCCCGCTGCTGGCCCAGAAAATGTTACAACAGAGTCGCGAGGCCGAAAATGCTCTAGCCGATGCTTTGTCACCAGACTCGGCAGATGCAGCGGATATGTGTGTCACTGATTACGGACGTGGCGGTGTGGCGCGTCTCGGCCGCAAGCTTATAGCACGCGATGAGTCTGATGATTCGGAAGCCTCGTCGGTGTGTTCGGAACGTTCCTTCGACTCGTCATATACTCGCGGCAACAATTCCAATTATTCGTGGTCGGGCTCACGCAATCGCCTGGACTGGAGCTGCACGCGTGCCCCATTCGAAGACATAGAAACAATCATACAATACTGCGCCTCCACGCACTGGTCCGAACGCAAAGATGGTCTCATCAGCCTTACGCAATATCTGGCCGATGGCAAAGACTTGACGCCCGCACAGCTGCAATGCGTGCTCGACATGTTCCGCAAGATGTTTATGGACACACACACCAAAGTGTATGCGCTATTTCTGGACACAGTCACCGAACTGATATTAGTGCACTCTGGCGATCTGCACGACTGGCTCTTTATACTGATGACGCGTCTCTTCAATAAGCTGGGCACCGAATTGCTAGGTTCAATGCATGCAAAAATCTGGAAGACACTACAAGTTGTACACGAATACTTTCCCACTGAGCTGCAAATGAAAGACGTCTTCCGCATACTCGGCGATTCGGCGCAAACACCTTCGACCAAGACCAAAATAGCCATACTCAAATTCCTCACTAATCTGGCGACCACCTACTGCAAGAACAGCGACTTTCCCTCCGAAGAGGCCCAACAGCTGCAGGTGGAGAAGGCCATTGTGAAAATTGTGCAATTGTCGGGTGATCAGAAGAGCGTGGAGTTGCGTGGGCAAGCGCGTCTCTGCCTAATCGCTCTGTACAATTGTAATGCGCCACAAATGACAAAACTACTTTCACAGCTGCCCAAATCCTATCAAGATTCAGCGCGCACTATCATACAATCGCACTTGCGTCGTAGCAGCACTTCAGGCACCAATTCACCATCATCCTCACCGCTCTCTAGCAGTAGCCCCAAACCACTACTCAGTCCCGCTACGCAGGCACCTTTCGCCTCGCTACAGCTGCAGCCCACAACTAGTCCGCGTTCACGTCAATCGTCTGTTGATCAGGATCAGCACAACTCGGAGGAAGATGTCTACAAGAGCTTGCGCAAGACCACAGCCGAAATACAAAACTACAGTTTTGAGTCGAAACTTGATCGTGACGCGTCTGCGGTGACGCGTCAATTCAACTCGTTAAGCATTGCCAATGGCTACAATGGACATCATTTGCATCTGCAGCACGAGCAGCAACACAATGACAAGGACTCTTCTTCCAATTCCAAAACGCAATCGACCGCCACAACTGAGTCGAATACGCCGGAAAGCACTACCATGCGCCTAGATGCCGGTCTACTTGAGCAGCACCAGAAATTAAACTGCAATGCCAACGCAGCATTAAACAGCTCTGTGTCGCATACGACGACCAAACAGTATCTCAACTACACGCTTGCGCCCGATGGTGAAGTTGTGCTAGAGAATGGCTTGCGTGAGAACGAAATCATCAAGATCGCCTGTACTTTGATGCCCGATATGCCGGTGGCGCATCTGCAGCCGGCACTCAGCAATCTGGGCGTGTGCATCAAGAGCGGCAACTGCGTGCTGCCCAACAAGCATTTCCGCGCCATTATGAAGATGCTGCTAAATCTGCTGGATGCACAGGCAGCCGAATGTATGATAGCAGCGCTGCATGTGCTCGGCAAAATCGTGCGCAGCGATCAGATGAAGTCCAATTGGATTAATTTTCTGGAGCTCATACTGCTAAAGATCATCAACTGCTATCAGCACGGCAAGGATATAGCGCGTGAGATCGATACGATCATTACACGCATTGCGCCCTCGCTGCCACTCAATGTCACAATAAATATAGTTAATCCGGTGATTGCCACCGACTCGTATCCGTTAAATTTGTGCGCAGTTAAACTGCTGACAGAGTTGGTGGAGCGTCAAGGTAGTGAATTAACGGAGACGCATCTGGATAGTGTAATGCCTAATTTGGCGCGTCTCACCGACGACTGTCAGTCGATGGTGCGCAAGGCGGCAGTCTTCTGCATTGTAAAGCTGTATATCGTGATGGGAGAGGAGAAAGTTAAACCCAAATTCTCGCTGCTTAATCCTAGCAAGATACGGCTGCTTAATGTTTATATAGACAAAATGCGTGGCAGCGCTGGTGGTGGTGGCAGTTCAACAAAGAATTCTTCAGCTTCTTCCTCATGATTCGGTGGTGGTGGTAGTTTTGGTGGTGGCGGCGGCACTGCATCAACATATTTAAGGGTCGGAGTCAGGCAGATGGTGAGCCAAATACCCACAAGCAATGGAATGGAAAGCAACAGGACATACTCAGCAGGCAGGCAGGCAGAAGAACAACAACAAAAATAACAATAGCTACAGTTTAGGAAATAACTTTATTTAAGTAAATCAGCAAAGGCAAATGAAGCAAGTTTAAAATGAGAAAAATTTTACCTAGAAATTCGGCGCATTCGTTGCACTGCACAACACGTTGGCACAACTCGTAACGAGCTTTACGTAGGTCGAAGTTCTTTTTTTTATCGAGAAGATTTAAGTGATGCTGAATATGTATTTGAATATTTAAATTCAGTTAGCTACGTCATTAAGATTTATTTCAAAGTATTTGCTGCGATGTGCTCGATGTGTGCTAACATGTGTTGCATTACAAAATGTAATTATTTTAATTGTACAATTTGCTACCAGTTTTAATTCCGAAAAACTTGTAGTTGTGCTATAAAGTGCTCAAATTGTGCTGTAATGTGCGGTAGTTAAATTGAAAAATGCGCATATATTCGAGTTTTAAGAGCGTAAAGACATTTTTTAACAATCTAGCTTTGCATATTTTTGGCTCAAATTAGTAAATTGTACGCTAACCTGCTTAGGTCTGCGCTTAAGTGCATTTATGAGCCTTTCAAAGATGTTTTTCTACGAGTTTAAATAAATATTCAAATTGTGTATGAAATTTTTTGTTAAGAGTCAGCACAAATCTCCTTACCTTTCATTAATTTGTTAAAGTAACAATGTCAAAATATATATTCAATGAGTCTATCATTGAATGTGACGCTTTAGAACATTGTTGATTCCTATCATTAAATTTCAGCGAACTTTTAATTTCTCTAAAACACATTGTAGCACAACTCGAGCACATCACAGCACAAACAAGAAAAAATATAAACTAATTTCTAGAAAATATTTTTTTCCACTGCTGCACATAATAGTGCACACAGGACACAACGCAGCACCAGTTTTTCTCAGTAATAAATCTAAAATGGCGAAGCCTACTTTAAGCACATAGTTATACTATTTATATTTAATTTTTATTTATCTCATTTAGATATTGCGTTATAGTGACCACAAAAGTCGAGAATTTATTAAAAAACAAAAAAAATTCACACAATAACTAACTGTACCTACCATTAATAATGCAGTTCAGCATCACAAATATTTAGGAATTGAGCAATGCATAGATTTCATCAGCAGAACAAACAGAAGACATAGTTTAATTTTGTTGTGCTGTGCTTGTGAACAATTCTTTCTTGCTTATGGCGATTATATATATATATACAAAAATTTAATATTTAATTAATAGTTTTAATAATTCTTTCCTGCAACTTCAACTACTGCAACTTGCAAACTTCGACTTGAATTCATATGACGTAGAAAAAAAAACAAAAAAAAAAAACATCAAAAAACTTGCAGCAGTCTGACTTTTTGCTCATTTGCTCTATCGATAATTTTCTATGTCAACTAAAATTTTTATTTAATTTTTCGTTTCATGTCTTAACTTATTTAATTGGTTTGTTTCGTTTCGTTTTATTTTGTGTTCGCTACTAAATTATTTTTGCAAGTATTTAGATTATTTTTTTTATGTTGCTCTGACATCATTACATTATAATTCGAATTTGAACGAACATCTAACAATTTACTATATTCACATACTGAATTTTACTACTTCGACTACTTTTGAATCAGTTATTTTTGTATTAATATTAATTCATATATTTTTCGTCTTCTAATGTTAAGTTATATAATAATAATAATAAAGAAGAAACATATTTATAAAATAATAATTAAACCTGGAAAGTTATATATAAAAAAAATAAAACAAAAAAAAAATCAACCCCACATATACCAATTTTATTGGCTATTGAAAAAGTGTACTCTTTTCTCCTTCCCTTACAAGTTTCAAAATATCTAAATCAAATCAAATAAAAGGAAAAAAAAAACAAAAAACTAAAAAAATAAATAAAACTTATATAAACTAAATTTTTAAATGTTTATCCTTGATATTTAATAAATAAATAAATTGTTTAAAATTTGCTAAATTGTGTGCTGCAGCGCTTAGTTTATTGCTTTGAATTATTAAAAAACAAAAAACTAAATTTAGCGTAGTTAAGTTTTTCAAATATAATCCAAATATATATATATTCATATATATTGAAAACAGAATACACCTTTAAACTTAAAACAAATGTAAATTAACGAAATTCCTACGGGATGCGCTTATAATAAAACATTAACTAATTATTTACTTAGTGCATTGAATAAATATACTAAATTATTATATAGGTATGTTGTTGAAGTTGTGTTTAGCAATAGTAAATTCGATATATTATAATAGGGCTGTTCACAATCCTGAGCAAATGGTCTCGCATCATAGCATTTGCGACATGGTAGAGTATATTTTTACTCCACACTAACAAAATATACAGGGATGCATTTACTACGCTATTGCAAATAAGCTTCACTAAAAACCCATATTTTATATTTACTATACTGAATGCAATACTGAAATGCACACTGACAGCTGATAGTTGAAAAAATAAATACTGAAAAAATAACTAATATGGAAAATAAAGAAAGCCTTCAAGCTTTTATATTCGATATTAAATTTGCTTAAGCACAATTTCCAATCAAATAATTGTGCTTTTTATCGATCAGCTGTGAGTTTTATGTTTCCTTGTTGCATTGCAAAGTAAACCGAAAAATACCGTTCACAATTGGTGCCAAATTTTTACAATTGCACAAATTTGCGATCTCAAATGCACAAGGTTGTGAATTGCCGTAATAATTTATTGAAATAGTATTTTAGCGATAGGCTGCTGTGTCTTTGAATTAGAAAGTTTTGCCAGTCTTATGGTCCAGTTAGCCTCGCATGGCAGAGCAGCGCATGCAACGCAGATAAGCAGCTAGCACACAGCTAAATAAATGGTGATTATGCAAAGCATAGTCACATGGTCAAAATAAAACAATAAAAAAGAAGAATACAACGATTTTATTTTAATAAATTAACCGCACTTGATCAAACAATTTTACAACGTCACATCTGTTTTGCCAAAACGTCAAATACATAGAAGAATACACAGATATTAAAATGAAATAGATCTTCCATGTTTATCTATGTAGTCAGAGATGCATTTCTCTTTTTATCTGAGCATTGCCATGCGTTGCCATGTTGTGCATAATCAGATACACACAAATCCTATTAAACAGATTTCGATGTGACGCTTGTTAAGCCATGCACTGCTATGCCATGCGAGGCTAACTGGACCATTATGCAAAAGCGAGATGTTTCTACGGTTCAGTACTCTGTTAAGGCAATAAAAAACATTTACGAAAGTACATTCCTTGTTTGGTTAGCAATTTGCATCTGTGGTCAGATGTAAACTTTTTCAACGCATGGTGACATTAAACGGAAGGAGAATCTTCAAAAGCGATTACTACTGCCGTAGTCAAAGAACTCAATGAACATAAACATTTGTTTTTGCCAGATCTGGCATCCGTCACTCACACTACGTCAAATTGACGCAGGGCTGGCTATATTTACCAACTTATTAAATCTTAATATCTAATACTGCCCCAAAACTAGAACGAATCGAGAGATGTTTTCCATTCATCAAAGCAAACTTGAGGAAGCACGAATGCGTCTTCTGATATTTTAAGTTTTTTATTTGCATAAAAATTACAAAGGAAAAAAGAAGCATTAAATCCTTCCATCATCTTCAGCATTATTTGACCAACTACGATGAACTACGTAGACGTTTTAACAAGGGACAAAGATCTGCATAGCAAGTTTTTCAAACTTTGTTTAAGAATTAAGAGTTGTTTTTTTGAAAAGGTTATAGAAAATACAAAAAATTTTAACAAAACTAGTGGAGGCCCCAGTTCTAATGGAGGTAATAGGAGTCCATTACTTCTATTTGGGGAATGATGGAATGAACAGAGAGCAAAAAGAAAATTTTGGAGTGAAAAGAGTTTTGACAAATAATGACGGATTTTGAATATAAGCACTAAAATAATTTATCGTTCAATAAATTAACTCTATGAGCTTAATAAACGAAGCTTCGAGGAATCTTAAAGCCGTAACAATTAAATGCTAAATTTAAGAAAAGAAGAACTAATGATTGAAAAAGAATTTATAGTCGTCTAATATAGTAAATAAAAGAAAGGCTTCTAAGATTTAATACTTAAACATCTTTATTAATATTGCTATAAAGTATAGACAATTATTCTGATGAAATTAATTATAGTTTTATATTTATATATCAAGAACCACAACTATAAAAACTCCATATAGAAATGTTGTAATGCCGGCATTGTGTATGGTCTTTGAAAAACTCATTACTTCAATTTAAGGTACTTATTATTAAAATTTACCAACTTATTATACCTTTTAGAAGAAATTACCTACAGAATGGTAAAAT